>JAYJMF010000044.1:199897-213492 GCA_036873715.1 Salvia sclarea | reverse complement strand
TCAATTCTACAATAATATTATTTTAATAATGATGATTTTACAAATATTAGGGGTTAATGAATAACAATGTCAGTTTACGCAAACATTGTTAGTAAAAAATTTATGAGTTAGTGTCAAAACTTCAAATTGGTGGAGTTGGTTGTTATGTTGGATTATCAATCTAATGGGTAAGGGTTCAAATCTTACTAACAATATTTTTCAATAATATTATTTTAATTATGAAAACCGGTCCGGTTCAGTGTTCACTGGGTTGCCGGTTTCGCCGGTTTTTTTCGGTTCGCACCGGTTCTTTATTGGTTCAACAATAATACATAATCGGACCGTTGTACTGACCGGTTCGCGATTAAACCGGTCGAACCAGCAGGTCCGATCCTGTTTTGAAATCACTGCAAAAAATGGTCAGATGATGATTTTTAGGGTTAATAGTCACCTATAACGTACCCTATAGTTTAATCTTTGCACACATGGAATTTTATAGTCTAATATTTTAAAGGGTTATTTGCCTAGAAATACACAAACTTTGAAATTGCACACGAACTTTTATTTTAGCCAAAATATATACGAACTTAACATTTTTTTTAATTTTGCACACAAAATTGATTTTTTCCTAAAATTGAATTTGTCACGGCAAAATCAAAATTTGTGTGATAATTAAAACGTCGTTTTGATTGCATAAAAAATCCACCTAAATGACACCTTTTAGGAAACATTTTTCACTTCATAACTTTAAATAATATATATTTCTATCACACTTTAAATCATTTTATGCTTTTTTTTTGCCATTTCTTACTTCATGTGCCCAAAAGAAATATGCTAACTATTAAGGGACGGAAGGAACACTAATCATCACATTCCCAAACACCCAATCAATAATGCGATGAGTTGAGGAAACGCCGTCAAGGGTGAGATGAGTAGTGAGAGCGAAGATGAAGAGAGATGAAGTGAAATTGCAAAGTTTGTGTATTTATAGGTAACTATCCCTATTTTAAAATAGGCAAATAGCCCAATAATTACTTTGTTGTAACAAATATAACCTGATTTTGTAATAACGTAAAACACGACATAGACTAACGGAGGTTGACTTGGCTATTAATATTTGTCAAGTAAGGCAAAACATGCCTATTTGTCTTTTATTTTTTACTTTTTTACTTATTAATTTACACATAAAAAGTCTAAAAAAAATAAGAAAATATAATAATTTATTCTTATATGTGGGTAATTATGGAAAAAGTTCAAATTGAATCCATAATTTTATCATCAAATCTCGACAAACAACGTCATTTTGTCTTATGTGGCAAAAAATAACGAACAAGTTAGCTTCCTTTAGTCTGTGTCACATTTCATTACTTCCACATCATTATATAATTAGGCAATATTTGTAACAATAAAGTAATTATTAGACTATATTTATTGATCTTAGAAGCCGAGCAATAAAATTTCAATGCGTGCAAATGTTAGGCTATAAGTGGCTATTAATCCTAAGTTTTATGTCTATCTAGAATAAAAGGTTGGAACTTTTAATTTATTCTAAAGGCGGTCTAAATTTTTTGAGTTTGTAGTCAAGCATCTAAGTTTTACTCCCTCTGGTCTTCCTAATATGACACCTATCTTTGAGCACAAAAAATAAAGAATCCTAGATTAAGTGCTAAAATATTAAGGGGTCCCACTACATTTAGTATATTAAATAATATTTTATCACTTTATGTGTTTTCACTCACAAGCTAAGTGTAATAAGGGCAATTAGTAGGCATAATATTTTCCTTATTGGGTATGTGTCATTCTAAAAAGACCAACCCAATTAGGAAATAGTATCATATTAAAAAGACCGAACGAGAGTAACATTTTACTTGAAATGGTCTCGACAATGCATATGGGTAAACTCGTGCAAAATGGAAAGAAACAAAGAAGAAGAAACTAAAATAAACTGAGAATGGGATTTAAACAAGATACATCTAAGTTTGAAAACTAGATCACACATGTTTGGGCTTATATGAATATAGCATCTTCTAATATACTATAGACCCATTGTTTTCTATTATTCATTTTTTCTGCGAACTCCAATCATATAATTATAAATGAATTAAATCAGAAGTCGCTGATAATGTCAACTAACAACTGTATAGTGTTTGGATCGAATTACAGATTCTCAAATGTAAGCAAATTAATGTTACAATGCAAAAGTTGTTAGAGAGAGGAAAAACAAAATATATAAGCATAAAAGTATATGTCAATTTTCACAGCTAAGTTGACTCAAATGCCACATTTGCATGAGCCAACCAAGATTGGCCCTGAATAAAGGAGGCCACAGTATACTTAGAGGCCTGGGCCGTAGTGACAGTGGGCTTATATCCGGCCCATTTAACCCGACCGGCAGTGCTCGAGCCCAGCCCGGTATTCTGATACTCGGCATAAAATATCGAGGCGGGTGGGTCCACACCCTTAACCCAAGAAATCCAGCCCAATGGGTTCAAAAACCCGCCGATCTCGCTCTGCATCACTATCGTCGTCGAAAAATCTTTCCAAGGCCGTCCCAAATAAGTTGGTGCGGTGAGCGCGTCAAATGGGCTCATCAAACATCTTTGGATTGAAATGCCAGTGTTTTGGTTAGGGTCTTTCTTGCCTTGTGCAGTTATGGTCACAAATTGGTTGGACAGGGGCTGCCTAGGCATGATGTTGCAATTTTGGAAAACCACGGCGGAGTTCCCGAAGATGAAGTCGATGGTGCCCGTCACGTTGCACTCCCGGTAGAATTGGCGGTTCGAGTGGGGGTAGAGGGTGTCTTGGAACGCGTCGAAGGAGCACCGGTGGAAGACCGATTGGTCGGAACCCGACCGGAGGGCCACGGCCTGGTGCTTGGCCGCCCCGGCCGTGTTAATAAACGTTATGTCCCGAGCTATGAATCCCTTTCCGGCGACAGCTGTTACATCAACAATTTGTTAATTTTAGTGCATGATACTTTTATAATAAAGGTAGCTAGAAAAGAGCCAGTCAAATATTTAATGTATGCACGCTGAAAAATTAATAGTCTCATTTTACCTCTTCTTGTTATTAGGATAATCATATCTTGTCCTATTGAAACAAAGTCGTACAAAACTTGCTTGCAAGTGTGTAAACTTAATTAAGTGGCTATAATAATAAAAAGTCTACTTCGTTTTCAAATTATTTTATGATTTTATGATGGCTTGTAAACCTATAATCTATGTAAATATTTTTAGCTATTTGTAAACATTACTTTAGAATATCCTAGGTGTATCCTAGCTATTTGGTGTTATATGAGATTGCACACTTCATTAAACTTTTTTTTAGAAAAAAAAAAGTCATTAAATTAGATTACATTATGGGTCAAGATGTACTTTTATTAATGTGATTGAGATGAGCGTTGTAGAAATCACACTCATTAGGCATGATAGGTATCTAATCATATTGATGCATTCATATTTGATGAAATTATATACAATTAAAAAATGAATATATATAAATTGAATAATTGTAACTCGAATAAACAACTGAAATTAAAGTGGGAAGCTCATGATTTTGACTACCAAAATGAGAGCAGCAAATATTATGTTGACCTAAAAATGCACATGCTAGTGTCTCAAAATTATTCATCATGGATGCTCAAAACATTCATAACTGATCTATTTGGAGCATTATTGCATCAAATCACATGTTATCTGACATTTTCAGATCATAAATTGGTGGAGTGTATAGATGCCATAACTGAAAATCTAAGTTCAAAAATATAATAAAAGAAAATTAAACATATACTGCTATGGTATGATAATTTGATAGGCATTGTACCAAAAATATTAAAATATACTATCACAAACAAAATTGATGTTTTGTTTAGCAAGTATGGGCTTGCGTCCACTATCACTTTCTTATTAATTAGATCTCCATCTTCTCTAATTAAAATACTCACACACATATATAAGTATACTCAAAGCATGACCTCATTATTAATTAAAAAATATACTAGTAAATAAAATCCGAGATTGAAACACTGACCGAAAGTAGCGGTGTCGAAGGTGGGAGTCCCGTCGATAAAGTTCTTGCTGCCGGAAATGATGGTGGTGGCGGCGCTGTCGCCGTAAATCATGACATTCCAATGCGCCTTCTCCAACAACACATTCTCCACATACACTCCTGCCTTCAAATATATCACAAATCTCGTCTTACTCTTCTTCTTCAGCATCTTCACCGCCTCATTCACCGTCTTCACGTCGCCGGTGCCGTCCGCCGCCACCGTCACATCCGGCGTCGGCTTGGCCTCCTGGAGGAGCCGCCTCTCCGCCGCCCCCACCCACGCCGGAAAACCATCCTCCACCTCCCCGAGCAGCCGCCGGTTCGCCGGAATCTTGAATCCGCCGAGCAGCCTGATGACCTTCGTCACAATGGCCAGGCTGTTGCTGACGAACTCTGTGGAGTTCGTCAGCAACGGCCTGATCTGGTCGGCAGCCGCCGTCGCGTTCGCCCCCGCCTCGTCGAGCGCGTCGAGGCACGTGTCCTGGTCGGTAATCACCGCGCTCAGCCACGTCCTCAAGTCGTTAGCCACGGAAGCCAGCTGTTTTCCGTCGCTAACGCTCGCGGCGCCGATGGTCTCGTTGAGCGAGTCCACAGCGTCGCTCAGCACGGCGCCGCACACCTGCAGCGCCCGCTTCGTCGGCGCGTCGAGATCGTCGCCGTGTTTGCCGATGTAATCTGCCGGAAAATTCGAGATCTTCTCCAACGAATCCATGGCGACGGATAATGAGAACTGGAAAATCCCCTGCGGATCGGCCGAGTTGGAGGAGCGCAGACTCGTCGCGCACGAGTCGGGGTACTCGGTGACGCCGCAGATTGACTTGAGCGCCGCCGAGGTGGTTGCCGGAGATTCGTCGGAGCCGCCATTGTTTTTATTTCTGTGAGCTAGGGTTCCGGCGACGACTCCGGCGATGAGAACAACTGCTGAGACGGAGAGGATGATGAGGCGCTTGCGAGTTTTGCGGCGGAAGTCGGCGTCGTCGCGCTCGTCGACTTTGCCGTAGCCCTTGAAGGATTTGACAGTATCCATGGCTGGCACTGCTGAGTTTAGTTAACTTTGTGTAAAGCCGTGTTTGGTGTTTGTGTGTTTTTTCGAGGTGGCTATTTATTGAAGTTGAGGAGTGATTTTAATTAGTTTTGTTGATTTGATTACTTCTTCGATGCTTCTTTGGTTTTGTGACGTGCGTATGATTAATCATTTGTTTAAGAGATTGTAATCTAGTGTGTTGTGGCTGGATTAACGTGTGCGATCTAATGTACTTTCCCATTTCTTCAGCCGCATACGCGCTTTTTATTCTATACTAATCATTTCTTTCGAGATATTAGTCAATTATAGTCCCATCTTTCTACCCGCAATTACGTTATAGCTCAACCTTTTAATAATATGCAAATATAACCTGATCTTTGCTCCGTTAAATCATTTATAGCCCGATTAACTAACGGCCGTTATCTCGTGTTGACGTGGACAAACGGATGCGACGTGTCCGTTAAAAATGCCAACAACATAATAAAATAATAAGGTTTATTAGTCACTTATAGCCCAACCTTTTCATATACTAAAACTTTATAGCCCGATCTTTCAAAAATATCAAATATTATCAGAAAATTATTCATTTATTACATCTATAGCCCGATTAATAATAATAAATAAAAATTGAAAATTAACACAAAAATTTGCCATTTCTGAACTCTCATATCACATAATCATTCCCCGAATAATTTTTCTCATTTTCTCAACAAAGAGTTAATTTCTTCGTATTTCCTTTGTTAAGAAAATGAGGAAAAAAATTCGGAGAATGATTATGTGATACGAGAGTTTAGAAGTGACAAATTTTTGTGTTAATTTTCAACTTTTATCTATTATTATTAATCAGGTAAAAATATAATGAATGAACAATTTTCGGGCTATATTTGATATTTTTAAAAGGTCGGGCTATAAAGTTATAGTATATGTAAATGTTGGGCTATAAGCGACTAATAAACCTTAATATTTTAGTTTGTTGGCATTTTTAACGGACACGTCACATCCGTTTGTCCACGTCAACACGAGATAACAATCGTTAGTTAGCCGGACTATAAATGATTTAACGGAGCAAAAGTCAGGCTATATTTATATATTATTGAAAAATTTGGCTATAACGTACTGGTGGGTGCAAAGGTGGGGCTATAATTGACTAATACCCCTTTCTTTTCTTCATTATTTATTCTTATTAGTACATCTTACAAGTTACTCGTATATTTATGATATTATACTATGTATTGCTAATATATAAGAATTGATTATTGATGTATTGATAATGATATTAATATCGAGGACATGTGAAATTGTATATTCATATTTCATATTATTAAGGATAATAAGTAATAATTATTAACATAACAAAGTTTGACATTTTGCATAAGAACTTTATGAATATATCTAATTGCTTAATCCTAAAAATAGTACAAACTAGTGAAGTTAATCGTACTATTCCATTTATTCCATTAATAATGTTATATTTTCTTTTTTAGATTGTCTTATTAATAATATTTCACTTTTATTTTGATAACAAAATTACACATAAAAGTACATAAAAGTTATTTGGGTCACACCATTTCATACTTATTAATTTTTCCTGACATTATAAGTTGGACGGAGGCCAGGGAGTAGTGAAATGACTTTAGTATTCATTTTTATTGATTTTTACATATATCTTCATTTATTATTATAATAAAAAGAATTCATCTTTATCTTCTTAAGAGTGTCTTAGCTCATCCAATGAACAATTTAAAAATTATGAGTTTGAATTCGTCGACATCATATAAATTAGGGAGAATTATTTTTTTACCCACATTCATAAGACTTTACTTTTTTTACTCACTTTTATAAGACTACACTTTTTTTATCCATTCTCTCTTTTTTACCCTTCAATAATATCTTTAGTATTTACTAAGATTTCTTACACTTTTCTTACACAATTGTACTTGTATAAGAAAAGTGTAAGAGTTTGTAAGATTAATTACAAAATAGTTAGGTATGAAATTCAATGATGACATAAATAATTATAAATGGTAAGCCGATTTTCGAAATTTGCACCTTTTAAAAGTTTATATTTATTTTGAAACATAGATTATTATCTCGTATTTAACCATTTATGACTAGAAAAAAATGAAAAAATAATTTTCAAAGACAAAATTAAATGATCTCCTAACGTATTAGGTGTCCGCCCGTAAAACGTTGCGTCCGCCCGTAAAAAGTACTGTCCGACCGTATCCGGAGATTATACAGGCAGACAGCTCAGGAATATTTTTTTTTTTGTTTTGTCAGATTGTACCTCCTTTTAGTGTAGGCATGCATGTGGCTTTCAATTTGAACGTGAATGTGTAGTCAAGTACTTTAAATCTTGTGAAGTTGGTGTATAATATCTGAGGTGCAATGCTTCCTTAAATTAAATACTCAAACACTTTAAAAACACCCCTCCTGCACTCACTCAAACACAAACTTATCACACCTATCCTATGCTCACTCAAACACAAGGTTATCACACCCCTCCTATGCTCGCTTGGCTCGCCCCAAATTGAAGTGAAGTCTTCTCCACCCTTGAAGTAAGGTAATCGCTTATAAAGGGAGAGTTTTTGCACATGGTATAATTATAGATGTATTTGACCATTTATATGTCGATTTGGGGAAATTAATTACGTTTGAACAATTAATTAGTAAACTATGTGCTTATTTTTCATATAACAATTAATTTCGCATGTTTATATTCCAATTAGATTGTCCACATAGGTGTCCGACCGTAATTAGATGCTAAGATTAGTTGTCGGGGGATGACGTTGAGGAGGTGTATGCGCCTGATGATGACGTTGAACCGGCTCAGGAGGTGTATGCGCCTGTTCCGGATGTCTATGTGCCTTCGTTTGATTATCCACAATCTTCGGGATTTGGATATGATTCACAGTTGCCAGCTGACGAGAGATTGGAACCAATTCAATGTTATGCTGCGTCTGATTGGTTTAATGAGTACGGTACACAGTCGTATCAACTGCAGCAACATGATACAGTTGAGCCATGGGGGTCGTGGCCACAGTCGAAATCGGCTGCACAGTCCTTCCGACCGGAAGCAGCCGCACAACCCTCCCGACCGGAAGCGGTAGCACAGTCCTCCCAGCCCTGGGGGTCTGTGCAGTATACAGATGTGTCCTACCAGCCATGGGGGTCGTAGCCAACTCCGAAATCGGAGATGAGGTGGCAAGAGCCACAACCTGAGACGTCGTGGCAGCATCGGGTGCCTGAGACGTCGTGACAGCAGCCGAAGATGTCACGAGAAGAGATTGATGAGGATTATTTAGATTATTTATGAGCCATTAACCTCAGGAACCGACTTCGACGCATCTGATGAATTGTCGGAGAATGAGGAAATTAGATTTTCGACCTGCGAATTTGCAGCTTGGGTCCGCCGAGAAGGTGGATTGAGTAGGGTACTTGGCTATATCGATAAAAATCGATAACCATATGCGCAAATCGAAAGAAAAACGTGTCGAAATAGAATATTATAAAACAAATTGACGTTCAATAAGTAGACGAACCATGCTTCACAAATTCATGACAAACTAACCATTTTTTGTTCTTGTAAGAATCCGCCTCTCGCCGCCGCTGCTTTGCAGCCGACTGTCTCCCTCCGGCGCCGCTGCTTCACCTCCGCCGCTGCGCACTCTCTCTCTCTCTCTCTCTCTCTCTCTCTCTCTCTCTGACCTACCCCGTTACCCCGTCGTCGGTGTTCTCGCCGCCGACTGTCTCCCTCCGTTGCCGCTGTCTCCCTCCGTCGCCGCTGCCTCGCTGCCGCTGCTCTCTCTCTCTGCCCCACCTCTCGTCAGTGTTCTCGTTGTCGGTCGGCCAATCACCGTCGCCGTACCTATGGTGTCGTCGCCACTGTCTCTCTCTCTCTCTTTCTCTCAAATAATGTAGTGTCCGCCCACTCCAAACCCTAATATAACCCACGTCCCTATCAGTTGCTTTTTTTGAAATTTTAGGGTTAAAATAATTGACCCGTCCGTCCGTAATTTATCAGGACACCGTCCGCCCGTAAATTTCTGAGCTGTCCGTCCGCTAATTATCGGCTGTCCGTTCGCTGATTCGGATTCAGCCTTGATGACGTCAGCTGTACGACCTATGACGTGGCGGGTAGGTGTCAGTTCCTTCAATTCCAACCACAATTTTTGCCCCCTTCTACACACTAATTTCAAAGAGTAGAAGAATTTTAATGATTCTCGGTCAATTCAGCCTAGAAATCCGGTAAAAAAAATTGTGTAAGATGTGTGTAAGAAAAGTGTACTTTTTGATTGACCAAAAAGTACAAATGGATAAAAAAAGTGGAACTTTATTAATGTGGGCAAAAATTATAAATGTGGGTAAAAAATGCTATTCCCACTATAAATTAAGTTATTAACTTCGTATTCATAAGTCATAACCAATGGAGCGACTGATAATACTAGCTAAAAGAAATTTGCACAAATCTATATATGTGCATCCATGATAAAACAAAATTCAAGTAGGAATTATCAATCCTCAATCGAAATTGATTAACATATCATTAAAATTAATTAATTAGAATTAGCACTAACACATGATTAATCATAAAGCTACAAATGCTGGTGTGAAGCAAATGCGTGCCCATCTCGTATGAGACGAGTGGTTTAGATACATTGTAAGATGAATGAATTAGTAGCATATTGATTGCCATTGATCGTGGCAACAGGGAAGCCCCTAAACAGTATGTTTGTGATTGAGAGAATAAATGAGGCTTTTTCACCAAATCCCAAATATCATTGATGTAGATGCGAATTGTACCCCACGCACTCATAGATGTACCCAAAACTTCTCAAATGAGAAAGATGAAAGTAGAGAGAAACAGAGCAGCTGTACTTAAATTAATGGATATAATTTACTTGTTACGCGGTATTAATGATATTTTTTCATATTTTAAATTAATGTTTTTCGTTGGATAAATAATTATTATTATTAATAATAATACTCAAAGCCTATAAACAATATATAAGAAATTAAATCACACCGGGAAATCAGGCCGTCCAAGTCCCTTTGTAATTTAAATTTAAATTATGCAAGAACTAATCCCGTTCAACATTTGACAAACATTATTATTCATGAACATAATCAAATTCATGTCTAAAAGTGGTTTTTTTTAATTATTGTTAATTTTGATTGTGTTTGAATCCAAATATGAATGTTATTTACACGTATTGATTCGTTAAACATACCACTAGATTATCTGATACAAATTCCAATTTCATATTCTTTGCGACGGTTTTTTTTTTTCTATAAAGTTTGTTGTATCATTTGGCGATCATATTATTTTTTAAAAGGATCATTTTGTATAAGTACATGGATTTGGAATAAATTTATCAAGTAAAACACTAAATTTAAAATTTAACACTCAAGTTCTATTGTTATTTCCTTTCAAATCTAAAAATGTAAAATTAACATTAAAAAATAACAAATGCCAATTATGCCATAGCATATATTTTGTATTTGGAAGTTGCAATGGTGAAACATTCAAACATATAAATGGATTCGGAAAAATACTAAATCGCCAAATGGACCCTTGCCGACTACATCTGGGCCGGAGGGCCCATAATTTATAGTATTAATATTTGAATTAATTTTAATATCCAAATCAATAAAGGACGAAATGAATAAAACCAAAAAAGTGTAGGGTAAACGTCATTTGTTTTAAGGAATCGTCCCACTTACTCCTAATTAAGATATGTTTATTTTTTAATTCTAAAAATAGATAAATTTATTTGATCTGATGCGAGTCCTCTTATCAAATAAATTATATCATGCATAAAATTTGGAAAGCATTGAGTCGAAGACATTTCATAGTAAGTAGAAATTGAGTTTAAGGCTGTACCTGTAACCTGAGTCGAGTTTGACATAGTTAAGAGTTTGTGTGTGTTCATTTATTATCAAAACTAACTCAGACTTAACTTAAAAGAATATAAATCAAAGGGTCGCTTCGCTTGCTTAATCAAATTTGAAATTAATCATCACTTTACAGTTCACTGGTTCAGTACAAAATCATATATATTCTCAAATACAATATATTTAATTAAATTTGATCACATTTTCTTCAAAATAAATAAATCTAATGTAATTTGAATTTTATGTGTAGGTAAAGTTAAAATCGTATTTAACCACACACAAGCTTACTTAGCAGAAGCATGGTCATGAGTAGGAAGTTGAGCCCAATTTTTATGTTATACTAAGTCTTCTTAAATAATATCAAACGATTTATTTTTATCAAATTCGAGCGCGGAACACCTTGTAAATATTTATTATAATTTTTTTATTAATTACATAATTTTAAATAATATATATATTCTTACCACCACTTTACTATTTTTCAACTCTCTTTGATTTCTGGGACGGAAAAAATACTTCATCCGTCCCATTATTCTTGTCTCATTTTTTTTTCGGCATAAAGATTAATAAAACAAAGTTGATGAGTGTGAGATGGTAAGACCAGTGGCGGACCGCAAGAAGGGACGTGGGGGTACAGTTGTACCCCCAATTTTTTTCTTTTTTTATTAATTATATATATTATATAATATGAAAATATTAAGAATGCTTAGTTGTACCCCCATCCTGCCATCCCTTGTGGACTTGTTTCATTGTTTGACTATCTTTATATTAGTAAAATAGTTAAAAAAATATCAAAAGAATTGAAAAGGAATAAAAAGTAAAGAAGCGGACCCTCCTCGAGTAGTGAAGCAGAACAGAAACCTCACACACATGACACGCCAATACCGAACAAATTATATCATGTGATATGATTTGCTTTCAATTTTGTAGTTTATAGATGATAAAATCGATTGTATAAAAAAATCATGCAAAAATAATTTTTATACAAAAGCTCATAATTTTAATACTCCCACGGTCTCTCAAAAGTGCAAGGTTTGGAGTGACACAAGTTTTCAGGGACGAAGGGAGTATATTTTTAAAAATATCATGTAAAACGTTGGGTTTTTAATATATTTTTCAGAATATGGCCCAAAAATTCGGCTTCCCGTATATTTTTAGCCCCCCGAACCAAAAGTCTGGCTACATCCTTAATTATCGTACCCCCAATTATAGAATCCTGGGTCCGCCATTGGTCGAACGATACATATGAAACACCCCCAATCAACATATTACTTCTAGCTCTACTCAAAATATCACAAATGTCATCTGGCAACAACTGAGCTTCCTCCTCCAGGTCGGCCATAAGCCTCGCGGCCAAGAACAAGTATGTGATGATCTCAATTGGTTCGATATTATGCTCAATACACAGCACAATCCCTCGAACAACAACCATAATCTCTGCCAACATCACATTGGCCGAGGGCATCGTCCTCTTCGACCGGGCAACCACAATCTCGCCCTCAACATTCCTCACTATAACGCCAACCCCGAACACTTCCGCCTCAGGGTTAAATACCAATCTACATCCACCCGGGACACCCCTCGCCTCGGTTTTCTCCATCTTTTTTTCCCCCAAGCTCCACACCTCAGCCACAGAGAACGTCGGCCTCGCTTTCTGGTACATCTCTCATTGGATCAGACACAACTCCTCCGACGTAGCTTCCACTCTACCCTCCTCCGGGTGCATGATTCGGCACACGTACATCCACACCTGCCACGCCATCATCCCCCATAGCTCATATTCCTCCTCATCGTGCAAGAACGAGTGATTCTTCTTGCCACGGTGAAATGCAAAGTTTGCTCGTTTGTATTCTCTATCTTAATACATAAATTTTAAAGGTCGCGACATGGAAAATGTGAACTCGAAATCTATGGTCCGGGGGGTGTTTTTGGCCTTTTAATATTATATACCTTTAATATTCTACATACATAGTTGGTCTAGTTATTGGTACATTCTTCTTTATTACTCCCCTCATGATACTACTAACTACCTCCAATAGTGACTTTTATCCAACCAATTAACCTAACTCCAATTATAAACAAAATATTTATTCATTTTTTATCCACATACACAACCTTCAACTTGATATAATTTCTACTCATATGAGTGATACTAACCCAACCCCACACATCTTTTTCTTTCATTTTATCTTTAACTAGTATTTCATTTATTTTATAATTTTTTTATTACATTTAAAAGATATAAATAAAAATTCATAAAAAAAATATATATTTATAATCATACTAAAGAAACATTATAATTGATACTTCATTCAATAACACATGAAAAATTTGCAGGAATTGAACAACTCAAGATAAACAAACCAAGCTACAAACTAATGCATGAAACATTAAAGAAAATGAAAATCATGAGGAACTTAGAAATTTAATTTGTTCTTATAAAAATAGTGCAAAATTGGGCTCTATTTAGGGTTGTATGCGAATTGAATAATTTTGGTTTGGTTCGGTATTCGATTCAAATATTCAATATTTGGTTCGAAATTAGACGAATCGAATATGAATAAAAATACCTTTTTTTATTCGATTAGTTAACGAATACAAATCGAATATTGTGATATTCGATTCGGTATTCGAAAATATTCGATTCGAT
>JAYJMF010000044.1:175373-199797 GCA_036873715.1 Salvia sclarea | reverse complement strand
ACATAAATAAAAGAAGAGGTAAGAAGGAACTCTTGATGAACGAAGAACTCTTGAATAAAACTTGATCTTGAATCCAACGTTGAACAACGAACAACGGAAAGTAAATTGCAAGAACTAAACTAGAAAATAACTTGAAAGAAAACTAAAAACTATTGAATGATGAGAGAAATTGATGCTTGGTTGACTCTTGATTGCTTGATGAACTCTTGATGATCATAAAGGGCTGCAACAAGGCCTATTTATAGCTGTGGAAACGTGCATGGCAGCCTTGTGGAAGAAGAAAATCGAATTGGACTCGAACTATGCTATTTGACTGCCTTTAGAATTCTATCGCGCTCACCTATCGGTCTGCCTATCGGTCGATAGGCTGACCGATAGGCAAACATGTCGGTCTCTGCACCGATAGCACACAAGGGACCCCTATCGGTCTGCCTATCAGTCGATAGGCTGACCGATAGGTCCATATTTTCAGCCCATTGGCTCCTTCTTCGACTCCCGTCGTGTCCTTGATACCCCGGGTTTTCAGTTACGTCCTTAGGTGTCTGTTTTCATGCCAATGAACCTACAAAACACCAAAAACTACCCAAGTGTAGTAAAGCTCGACTAAAACATGAAATCATAATCAACGAGCTAAAACTATCAACAACACGGCCAACAACACTTCAAAACAAGACACAAAACACTATAAAAATGGCACTTATCAGTAGTCGCTTAATTAGGTGAATTTCACTAAATATTTTCTCAACCTAGTTTTGTGTTTTTTTGTTAAAAACGAATTATTGTAAGAAATTTGTTCTCACTCTCTCCTCGCTGAATAGGTAAAAAATTATTGAATTGGATTCGTTGAATGTGCGGATTGAATTCGTTGAATTGTGTGAAATTTTGGTCAAAATTGCAACTTATATATGTCCAAAAATTCAATTTTCGATTTTGGCCATACATCACATCTTTCTCCCTAGTTGATTTTGGATCCAAAATTGAACAGGTAAGACGAATACTTACGTTTTGATTGCTCAGATTTTGATTTTATATTGAAAAAATATGGTGGTGGACAATGGTTGAAGAAGGGGTATTTTGGGTGTTTTTAATAATTCAAAGGAACAAACACAAATTACATGTTTAATTTTATCTCACACCTTAGACTAATTTTAACATATCTCGACAAAACCTAAGTAAGATATCAAATGGGCCTTAAGGGGGCATGTGGTAGCTAAGTTGAAGAAGGGTGAACAATTTTCATCTTTGCTCGTGTAGTATTTTGGTAGCTTTTCTCATCAACCTTCATCAACCTTTGGGCCCTTAATAACTTGCTAGGCCCTACATGAAAGGAATGGATGAAGGTGGTTGTCAAACCCACCAAATTGGTGGTATAAAAATCATCCATTTTAAACAATAAAATTGGGTGTCTATGAAGTGACAAAAATATCCCTAATTAAACCATTTTCAATTACCAAAATACCCAATACATTTCTTGTAGAGTTGAACGAGGAGCCCTTCTTCAACTCCATGTCTGCAAGTCGTCTCCACAATTTCTGTGCTGGATCCGTCTCTGCTCTCATCTTCCAAATTCATCCATTTACATCGTAACTGTGACAGCCCGCAAAAAGCAGGCTGCTCACTTTCTCATAATATTTAAAATTTTTAAAATATTTTAAATTTGCTAAAATTTCTATAAATGTTTTTCAGTATATTAACTTAGCTTAATTATTCAATTTTTGGATAATTGGATAATTAAGTGGTGAATGACATATGCGTGATCATGTTGTTGTTGTTTATTTCAATTTAAATACAGTTTATGATTTTCCTATTCGGCTATGTGGTATGTTGCTTCCAATTTTGGGTAATTGGAATAATGACTTGTTGATAAGTGAATTATTTATGGTAGAGAACTTAGTTGGAATTTAGGTGCCACACCATTATTTAATTATTTAGCATCTTGGCATCATAACCCTTCCACCACTTTACCCATTTATTCTCAAGGCCTTGTGACATAAATTGCCATCAACCACCCATTTGTCATTTAAATTATATCTCTACTTCACACCATGTGCCATTATGGCAAATCCAGTATAAATCCTATTTCCAAATTTTTATACCATCTTGTGATATAAATACCTACATTTTGTTATGATATATTCTTGCTACCAATATCAATTCTCATTTATTAACCCTTTGATCCAATCTTTATTGAGATCAAGACCTAGCCTCATTTTTGAAAATTATAATCCATTCACCACCAAGCGATAAATAATATCACGATTTTATACCATTACTTCCCTTCCTTGTTCCTTGTAATTTTATTTCATTGCTAAGTGATAAATTAATTTATCACTAGAATAAACTCCATTCTTTTGCCAAACCATTTTATTGTTGTCGCCTATAATCACTTTTGAGAAAATAGATCTATCTTGTCACCTTTGCATGAAACTATATTGCTACCAAATTCCTATGATTTCACATTGCATGAAATTAATCTATTTCATGTCTTGCATAAGAAAAATTCCATTTATTTCTTTGGCATATTTTTCGAAACCTCACCATGAAATTTCAAGCTTCACAATTCCAATCACCTTTTTAATTCAAACCCAAATATCATGATTTAATTGTTGTTATCAAAATCATGATCCATGAACAAGAAAAATCAACCCTTTCCCCCCATTATCTTCGACACACACATATATGTGTATATCTTGATCTTCCAACTATCCTTACTCATACCCACTAACCATGAGAATTAAATCACTACAACAATCACATTTATTCTTAAAACCTAACCATTGTCAAATCAAAAGTGTTGGCATTGCCAAAATACTCCTAAAACTCCCTAATTTGACACCTAACCTATTGACTCATCACTCACACTATTACTACCCTAAACACTCAAGGAAAATCTGCACTCTCTCATTCTCATTCCACCAAAAATCCTCTCCCTTCTCTCTACATTCTAATTCTCGGCCCATCTCCACCAAATCATCGCCGCCGTGAGCTTCATCGCCACTCGTCGCCGCCATCAGTCGACGGAATTCCCTCTGCCGCCGCCTCTCACCACCACCATCTCCATCACTCTCAATCCTCTCTTCACTTCCAAGGTTGGTAAATTTCAGATCCTAGCTCTATCTCCACATGCATGGCACTTAAGGATATGACTAAGCCATTTTAGACCACTATGAGTGTGATAGCTAGCTTGCATGTATGATCCAAGCATAGATCTAGGAGTTTATCAAGCTATGATGTGTAATCTTCCAAGTTGTGATGTTAAATATGTATTCATGTATGGATCTAGGAGTTTGATGGGTATTAATGTGTTAAAACCTTGGCTATGTGCTTTGTTGTGTACTTGATGGGCATAAAAATATGTTGCATGTGAGATTAAACATGATCTATATAGGAAGGTTGATTTTGATGATGAGTGAATGATGCTTTTATGTGAATTGATGGTATGGTGATATTGAAATTGTGATGTGTTTAATGGAAAACTCGAATTGGTGAAGCCTTGGATGAAATTGTGAATTTTGGGATGAATGTAGCTAATTCCAGATTTTTGAAGTTTCTCCCGGAATTATATTTCATTTTTCCGGCGGACTAAAACCCCTCTTTTTGGCCTGGAATTTTTACAGAAGGTAACCCCATGTGTCTACTGTGTTAGGAAAAATTTTCATAATTTTTGAAGTAGTAAAAATATTTTTCTCGAATTAAAATTTGGAACCGCTCAAAACTGCCGAATTAGGAACGACAGTTTTGAAGCTCAATTTCATAAATCTGAAAATCTAGGTTATACATATCTTTTGGCCTTGAAATTTTTACCCAACATTTACCTTGATGTCAAAAAGCTTCTGTAATTTTTCCCAAATTTTTAACTAACTAAAAGTCCCTCGTTTTGACTCACTTCCAAACTGCCACTGTACAAGCGACAGTTTGAGGTAGAATTTTTCCTCATCATATACACCCACTTGAACTAATCTATTTATCTCCAAAATTTTACCAAACCTAGATTTGGATGTCTAGGACCTCTAGTAAAAATTTCATAAAATTTTATAACCTATAACTATTTTTCAAAAATAGAACTCTAACACTGCACAACTGCCCTTACTGGAAGGTGACAGTTTCAGGTCTAGGGAAATCATGAATTATTTGGACCCTTTCCCCTTAACAAATCAACTTGGTTTTTTTTATCCCAAGTGCTTTCTTCAGCCTTCCAACCACTATAATTTTTCTACTAATTAACTCGACCCCTAGCTATTTTACAAAAATCATTTTCTATCATTGTACCACTCTAAACTACTTCCTGAGTCCAGAACCCTAAAAGTTATATAATTCAAACTGTGGACGTCACATTTGTTTGAAATTTTTACAGTAAGTAACCACTGACTTCAGGGACATGTGTGTTAAATTTGAGAGATTTTGGAATTGAATTGCTATTTTTAAAAATCTGAATAAGTTTCTGTCCAATTGTGACTTTGGAGGTTTGATGAGTTGATGCATGATTGTGTGGTTGAATGTCTTTGGAACATGAATAGGAGCATTCATAAGTGTGCACTGAAGTAATGGTGATGAATATGCCATTTGATGGTTGAAGTGAATTTGTTGATGATGAGTATGATGATTGATGTTTGAATTGGAATTTGTTGATAGTAAGTTATGTTGATAACTCAATATTGAATTATAATTCAATCATGGGACGGAGTCCTGAATAATGTGAGATTGTTATGCCATGATAGGAATCCAATAAATGAGAATTGGTATTAGGGAAAGATATATCATAAGTCAAATAATGGTGTTTATATTATGGAGTAGCTCTAATTTGGAAGTGACAATAATATGGACATTGTCATAATAGGAATATGAGAAAGGGAAGGATGAGCTTCTAATTATTAATGATATAGTGATGATGAAATTGCTAGGTGATATTGACGTGAATATGCAAATGACTATATTACATTCTAAGGCCATTATATTTATTTATCTCAACATTATGTCTAGCAATAATTATCAAATATTCACACCATAGAATTATAATTAAAATTCCTCATATAAGTAATCTTGGCAAATAAAGGAAATTAAGCATGCATATGGCAAATTAAGACCTAATCATCCAATTATCCTATAATTGAATAATTAAGCTAACATAAGGTACTAAAAGGCATTTACGCAGATTTTAGAAATAAAAGAATATATTTTTTAAATTTAAAATTTTAAAATCCATAAGAAAGTGAGCAGTCTGCTTCTTGCGGGCTGTCACAGGAAATATAGTGAAATTATTTTTTAAATAAGATTTGAGACATGTATAATTATTTCGACGAGGCGATGACTTTTGAGACGAGAACATATTATGAAATTATAATTAATTAGGATTTGAGACATGGACGAGGATTTCGACGAGGCGATGCAACTGTGCAGCGTTTCGGGCAGGTGATCTGATTGTGGAGGGCGACCGTCATAAATTTAATTTAATTCGACGAAATAAATATTATTATTCTTAATTAGCATATTAAAATAATGTGTTTGAGACGAGAACATATAGTAATATTATTTTTTAAAATAAGATTTGGAACATGTACAAGCTTTCTCGATGAGCCGATGCGACCGTGCAGCGTTCCGATGAGGCGATAAAACCATGCAACATTTTGGCGAGGCGAGTCGAGGTTATGTGAACGTGGAGCTTCTCAATGGGGCGAAGCAACCCTGATAAATTTAATTTAATTTGACCAAATAAATAATTTTGATTATATCATTTTTTGTTCAATTTAATAATTATATCTCAATTTTTCTTTGCAACTATATAAATTGTAGAAGTTAAAAATTAATTATAAAAGTTATCAAAACTTACATTATAATAAACTTATGTATTAAAGTCATAACACAATAATTTAGATTGTTGAAATTGATTCCCATCGAATTTCGACGGGTTACAAACTAGTTAACATAAAATTGCATTCAGATATTAACCCTAAAACTCCATTGCCCCTTTACCTTCAAAAATCGACTCTAAAGAAAATGAAAAACTAATTTCTATGAGTTTCTAATTAATCAAGGGAATTAGATTTTCCAATTGTTGTGTTGGATTTATATGTCAAGGGCAAAAATATAAATTTTAGTATGTGAAAATCAAAAAGTAAAACTCGTGAACTTTGAACTTTTTATAAATAATTTTTGAGTTCCGCTTAATAATAATAATAATAATAATAATAATAATAATAATAATAATAATAATAATAATAATAATAATAATAATAATAATAAAACTTAAAATCAACTCACACCCGATTAAATCCTATTATGAACTCAAACCATAAAAATAATAAAATAAATAAATAAATAAAATTTTGGGTTACCTACAAAAGATTTCCAAATTTAGCAATAAAACTAGTAGGCCCACTGGGCTCACATTTTGGCACATATTACAGCCTCATTTTCAAGCCCGCCCATATAAACAAAAGGGCAGAAGCCGCTCATCTTCTTTTCTCTTCGAAGTCTTAAAACAGTTTATAAACATAACTCTCTTTTTGGGCGCGCAGCAATCTCCGATTTTGAGCTTTTCTGGTTAGTTTCACAATTTCATGAACTGAAGCTAGTATAGTTTTGCTTTTCTTTTTCTTTTCTTTCTCCAATTCTTATAGGTTTTCTTTTGGTTTACATTTTCCTCTTTCTCAGCTAATACTAATTTTATTGTTTCGTTCAATTAATATTATTATGAAGTTGACTTTCAGTTGCTTACTGAAAGCTTAAATTTGTTCAGTTGCTCAATTAAGTTATTAGCTCGATTTAATTACGTCGTTTTCGTTTAATTTGTGAAGAAGTTTGTTATTTTTTCGTGGAGATATGTTATTAGCTTGTCTTGTTATAATACTATGAAGAATCCATAGATGGGTGAGATTTGTACCTGTAGTTTCCCCTAGTTTTTGAATAATAATGTTACTCTTCAAGATTTTAGTTTAGCTAATCACAGTTTGTATGCATTGTATAGGACTCTGTGTGTTGCAGAGACTGGTATGGTGTCTATTGGTTTGAGAGCATTGGCATTGAGAAACCATAAATCACATAATTTATCTCAGGACGGCTTGATGACGGACGAAGGTAAAACTTCGTATAATGATGTTGGTAAAGGGAGGCAAATGGGCAGGAAAGGAAGCAAAAAAGAGAGTGGATTTCATCGGAATGATTCGAACAAGAACGAATCCGGTGGTGCACCAGGTGCATCGGGAAAAGCTCGGAATTTTTCGCAGGACAAGGGAGGTTCAGCATATCACGCGTCGTTTGTGAGGTTCGTTTTCTTGTTTGGGGGTTTTAGTTGCGTGTGCTTTTTTCAATATGCATTATTGGAGATGTTTTGATTGTAGAAAGCCGGTTGATCCAGAGACAGCTAAGTACTTCTCGGAGATTACAAATGTAATAGAAGGTACCGAGGTAGATGTTGAGGAGCGATCCATTATATGCGGTACTGCATTGGAAGAAGCCAGAGGCAAAGAAGTAGAACTCGCAACTGATTATATTATTAGCCACACTATGCAAACTCTTCTCGACGGTTGCTCTTTGGACCGCCTTTGTGCTTTCCTTAGAAGCTCAGCAGACGAATTTTCCCAGATCTGTATGGATAGGTCCGGTTCACACGTAGCTGAAACAGCCCTCAAGTCATTGGCTAGGCACCTTGAGGATGACGAGAGCCACTCTCTCATCACAGAGACATTGTCGACATTGTGCGAGGTATTGCTACTGAATACCTCGATTCTTGGCTTCACTTCACTTTTGTAATATTCGGATTATTGTTTAATACAATGTAATGATCACCTTGCAACATTCATATCAAGTATTTAATTTGGAACATTCATATCTTCTTAAATTGTTTCTCTTTCATATTTATTTTTATCAGGCAATTGTGGCAAATCCCGTTGATATAATGTGTAATTGTTATGGATCTCATGTCCTGCGGAGACTTCTTTGTCTTTGTAAAGGAGTTCCAATGGACTCGTTGGAATTTCATAGCACGAACCCGTCTTCTGTGCTGGCAGAAAGACTGAATTTGAGATCGTCTCAGGTGGATGGTCATAACAAACCACAGAACCAGCCATTCCCGGATCAACTAAAATTTCTCATATCGGAGATGGTAGATCCTTCTAGGGCAGACATTACAGTCCTACAAGCTAATCAATACAGTAGTTTGGTCCTGCAGGCAAGTTTTTGCGATTTTTCGATTTTATTGCACAGGATTGGTGTTGAATTGTTACTGATATGACGTTTTCATGCAATCACGTTTTTGTGGGTGATTTTTTGTCCGCCAGTTTTTGTATCAACTTGCTGGTAATTATCTTACATCTGACAAAATATAATTTTAAAATGGCAGACTGCGTTGAAATTATTAGCTGGACAAGAGGAGGAACTGATCGGTTTGATTCCTATTCTCCTTGGCTGCTCTACCGATGATGCATCAGAAGGGAACTTCATAGAAGTTAAGACAGCTAAAAAGGCTCGGCGTTTAGTGGAAGAAAATGCATACAGTCATTTAATGGAGGTAACAATTGAACACAATTCACTTTTGGAGCATCTCATTTTGCTCTGTACTACTGACCTGTCCTCCTAAAAGTTTTGATACGCATTTTTGCAGGTCATCTTGGCAGTGGCCCCTGATACCCTGTATACCGAGATATTCACAAAAGTCTTCAAGAAATTTTTGTTTCGATTGTCGTCGCATTTTTGTGGAAACTTTGTTGTGCAAGCATTGATATCTCATGCAAGAAGTCAAGAGCATGTAAGTTGACTTACACAAGAAGCTTGCATGGCAATTTTAGATGCCATGAAGTTATAAATCAACTGGTGTGTTACTATATTGTTGGTAAAAAATATTTAATAATATCATACGGAGAATTCTGAATGATTAATTTATGAATAACAATACTAAAAAATCATCGAAATTGTTAACAATGTCATACTAAATTCTTTGTATGGAAAGTTGAAACCATCTTTGTGTTTAGCTTTTAATTGATTTGATCATATTCTGATTCTAAATTCTCTATGTGTTGAATCTCAGCATCCATAGCAGATTTTGTTCGAATTCACAAAGCATGCAACTTGTTTGTCTTGTTAATAGTATAATCTGAATTCATGCTTTTGGGTCCAGATAACGTTGATATTTGAGGAACTGGGTCCCAAATTTAGAGATCTGCTCGAGTTGGGAAGGGCTGGAGTTGTGGCAGCTCTTGTTGCCGCCAGTCAAAGACTTCAGATCAACCAGCGCGAGGTATCCTATTATATACATTTACGTGCACTCTAGTTGGTCTTTTTTCGTAGTTCTTTTTACTTAATGTCAGCTCTGTATTGCTCTTCTTGTTGTTTATTGTTTATTGTTTTTTCTTTAACTCTATTTTTTTTTCTGGCAGTGTTGTCAAGCCCTTGCTGATGCTGTTTGTCTGGAAGACGAGTCTTCTGCGTGCCTTGTTCCGCGGCTCTTATTTCTTGACAATTACCTCTATTCTGCAGATAAAGAAAACTGGAGTTGGCCAAGTGGTTTTAGAATGCATGTTTTGGGCTCTTTAATGCTGCAGTCTATTTTCAAATACCCCAGTGTAAGTGGCTGGTTTCTTTTTGAATTCCCTCTATTCTGCTTTGATCTTTCACTGTTTAATCAAGCCTAACCAGCTATCTCTATGCTTTCCTGATGATGTAAAACTTATTGATTATATATTTGCTTACTCATACCTTGTATTAGTTTTTTCAATATGTTTTTTTTAAAATGATTTGAAAAGGTAAAATGAGCGGTTGTTTACCGTGTTACAGGAATTCATAAAAGCATATATCACCAGCATCACATCTTTGGAGGATAAATATGTTCTTGAAGCATCAAAAGATCCTGCTGGCGCTCGTGTCATAGAGGCTTTTCTCGTTTCAAGCATCTCTGCTAAGCAGAAGTACAAGATAGTTGCCAAGTATGATAGGAAGCTGCCTTATTTGTTTTCTAGATTTTTTAATGTTTATTTTGTATGTGATATTAATGATAACTTTTTTTCTTGTTGAAGACTAAGAGGACATTTCGGAGAGCTCTCTATGCTTCCATCGGGTGCATTTACCATCGAGAAGTGCTTCAACGCCAGCAACATGTCTATGAAGGAATCTATTGTGTCGGAGCTATCACCTCTCCAAGCAGATCTGTCAAAGAGTAAACAGGGCCCATATCTCTTGAAGAAACTCGACGTTGAGGGGTAAAGATATATGTTACTTTTCTAGAGTACATGAACAAATTGCATATGCTTTACTTTGCTGATATTAACAAACCTTACCACGTTGCTTTGGTCATAGATTTGCAAGACGACCGGAGCAATGGAGATCGAGGCTAAATTCCAAACAATCCATCTTCAACGAATTCAATGAAGCATTCGGCCAAAAGGATGCTAAATCTTCTCGAAGCGACAACTTTCTTTCTGATTCTCATAAAAACACTCAAGCGGAAAAGTTCAAGGGCATAAGAAAAGAGATAGACAATGGCCTTTCTTCGGGTTTCGTTTCCAAATCCGGCACTCCGTTTCTGGCTCACCAGGGATCAACTAAACCGAAAAAATTTGGGGATCAAAAATCGAAAGCCCGAGGGTTCCCCAAAGATGAAGAGGATTTCTCCAAAAGCAAAAGTAAAAAGCATAAAATATCAAAAGATGGAGAAACTGCTAAAAATGAGAAGAAACGGCGCAAGAAAGATGGATCATCAGAATCTTCGAACAAGAAGTTGAAGGCTGAGATCAGTGATTAACTCAAAGCTACTCTTTACAGATATGGATAGTTCTCACAGTTTTTACTTTCGTTTTTTATTTCCTTGCATTTTGTACTTGGTTATTTGGCACATTGAAGAAATGGAATCAAACTGGATGAAAAGCTCTTGTATTCACATGTCTAAGCTAGGAATTACATAGAAAAAGAAAATTGCAGCTACAGCAAAATTGGTTGCAATCCTAGGTTGCAACGAAGCGATCCTGCCCTAGAAGAAACGGCGAATTCTAATCTGCCGAAGACAGGTAGTATCTTCTCCACCCGATGCTTTCGACAGTCATCCTATGGACGATTCGACCTGGCACAAGAACAACACATCTGAGTGAAACTTTGTACTGACGAAAAGGCGAGCAACTGTTTTGGGAATTAGGAAGTTACTTATTCTGCGTGGGGTTTGATCTGCTTGGAGGTACTCTTCTGAAGCTCGACTTCTCCTTCTTGTATGGATTCTTCTGCTTTACGTCTAAAGACTGTGAAGGCAGCTCAGTAGTCGAGGTTGATGCTCGCGCCCTCTCCAAAAGGGATCTCCCTGCTCGAGCTCCCTGAACGTTGCAATGCAGAATCAACACCAATGCGAGAATCAACGAGGCGGCCATCGCACTCAGGTTGGACTTCATCTCTATTTGTGGTGATGTGCACTGTTTGTTGAGTTGATTCGATAACGATGGAGTTTAGCCTTTGTAGTGAGATTTAGGCTTGAGCTCATCCAGTTCACTGAGGTGTATATATATTATGTGTGTGTGCAAGATCTTGTTGGAATCATATGCATGTTGGATCATGTGATGTTTGTTTGACTATCATGTTGTGAGTCTGACTTACAGATTAGTTGGTACAGTTTCGGTGTGGTCATGTGACTGAGGCACGTGATCATATATTAATCCTGCCAAACTTGTTACTCTAATTCTTTTTTAAAATTATACTTGCTGCCTGTCAGTATTTTATTTTATGATTTTGATTGAATTGTTCCAATCTGTGTTTTATTCTATCTAAAGTAATCGCAAGTGTTAGATCTTTCACAGTTGTCTGTGTGTTTTTTCAAGATGTGGCCATTTGTATTGTACTTTTAAGTCGAGAGTGACGTGCTTTTTCTTCAATATATATCTAACTAATTGATGACGGACTTATGAAATAAAGTACTGCAACTAGTGATATATTTAAATGAAGTAGCTTGGGTTTCGAAAAATTCAATTATGCTCTAGGATCGAATGGGATAAACTTTTTTGAGCAAAACGACCGACTTCACTTTTTTATGCTTGGTTTAAAGCCATCTTTCGAATTTTTCGTCGTTTGACCGCTTTTAAAATTCGTAAATGCCACAAGATGTGTTTTTTTTGTTCTCAATAATAGTGAGCTTTTTAATTATGGTTGGACGTTGCTTTAATATTTTTTAATTCGTGACATGAAAATAATTTTTTTCTATCAAATTACGATACAATGTTTCAGCATTTTCCAATAATCTAAGATGATATTTTCTTTTGGTTTAAGATGTTAAGATGTTTATTTGGATTCTGTGATCCCCTTTATTCGTAAGGAAAAGGGGAAATGAATAAAAAATTCTCTCATGCTGTTTATGATGCTACTTCTTTTGATAAGTTGTAAAACTAAACGTACCGAGTAAAATAGAAATTTAAAAATAAATATTTGGGTGTCCCACTTAGATTTAATTAAATCACAACTAATTTGATACGACGAACTTTAGATGAGATAAGGGGGGCGAAGAATTGTTGGATTACGGTCACGATTTTTTCCTTGGCCTGTATGTTATTTATGGATTGGTTGTCGCGTTTCAGATGTGTTTTTAAACAAAGACTATTTTCCATTGTTTCAAATACAAGTCTCTTGAATCTCATTTTACAGTTTTCGTTATAAAAGTAATTTTCAACGAATTTTAAGTCCAAAGTTGATTTCTAAAATTGTATGGAAAGTGAGTCGTGATGTAGTGCATTGAAGTTTACAATAATATTTTATGCTAAGTTACTTAGAAATTCGGAACACCATTAAAAATTTAAATTTGTTACCCGATTAGTATAGAGATATTTCAAGGATATAAATAACAATTGAGAAAGAAGGGAAACCTTTAATTTTGTCAAGAAAGTAGAGCTGCAATTTCTTACAACAAGAGGAAAGGGCAAATTAATCAGAAACAAAAGTTATAGCCCATAGAGAAATTTAACCAAACTTAAGGGGTATGCTTATAATTAATAGAACTATCTAAACCTCCAAAAATCGTCTAGGGTTATAACAGTCTTTTAATCCCCAAAAAGAAATTCACAATTTAAACCCAAAAATTTCTCTTCTGCCCAAATTCAACGCGTCGGAATTTGTTGAATCTTCAATTGATTTCGTAAAATTGTACGAACTAGTATTATCTGCGATGAGAATATAGCTGAAAGTTGAAGTCCGCTGAAAATTTTCGTTCAATTGTTCGTTTCTTTGGGGTTTTCAGACATTGGTAAGGAGTCAGTATATACTACTGTATTGTTTTGGCTGTTTCGATTTTCAATTTAATTTGGGGTAATGTTCTAATTAGGCTGAGTATTCTAGAATGTGTTAGTGATTACGGATTTGCTTAATTTTCTGATTTTGATTGCTAATTGATTCCGGCTGTATTTGTTAAATTGGGATTAGATCAAATAGGGAAATCAAATTCTCTCAAGTTGGAAGTTCATGCATATGCGTTTGGGGATGTTTGGGAATAAGAGCTATGAGTTTGGTAGGATATTTAATTTTTTGAGGGACTAGGTAATTATTTCTTTGGATTATATCAATTGTAATTTTCAGCAGAAGATGCTGTGAGTGTTTCATTATCCACAAGTCGTCGACATAGTTAACCCCATTCTATGCGTCTATTGGATTCCTTAATGCTGTCAAGAAATGGGCAATAGTCTTGCTGATCAGGATGGCAGGGAACTCAATTTCTATTAGATTCGCCAGTTTGTAGAAGGAAATTGTTTGAGTATTTTCTATTAGATGCTTTAAAGGTCAGTAGCATTTTAGTAAATTTTTCTTCAATTAGGAGTGGCAATCAGGATTGGGGCCTAACTCAACATCTGAACAATGGTCATGTTTAGTGGGGGCATAATTGATTCTTTCTTTTATGTGAAATTATGAGGATTTAGAGAATATGCGTAGGAGTTTAAAAACATGATGGATGTGGTGTAACTACAGATATTCCCAAAGGCACCAGTGCACTAAAGGTTTTCCTCTATACTGTACAACGTGCCTAGTTTGTTAATTATGTGTATTAAAAACATCTGAATCTGATATTCTGTTTATCTGCATGCACTAAAGCTTGTGTGTCACAAGCTCTAGAATATTACTGATTACATGTCTGAATGATATCTTCTTGTATCTGTCATCTTAAACTGGGAAAGTGTATTATCTGACTATGATCTTCTGTTTATTTGTGTAAATTGCTTCGTTTTTCTTCTCTTTGGAACTCCTACTTTAGAAATTTCACAGAGCGCATCAGTCTTATCCGCCATCAAAAGAAAAGAAGCAATAACTTTCTTTCAACTTTAAAGACAAAATTTCATTTTAGCAGGGAACATCCTATTTAAGGCAGTGGACAAGATTAGTATCCCCTGCAGTCTACCTTAAAATGGCTGAAAAAGCTTGTTTAAAGCGCCTCCAGAAGGAATATAGAGCCCTATGTAAAGTACGTTCTCTTTCACTTCTGGAAATGTTTGAAATCATGCATGACGCTATGGGTGTTCTTTGTGGTGAACCTTATCTAATATTATGACACATTTTTTACATACAGGAACCTGTCTCCAATGTGGTGGCACGCCCTCTGCCAAATGACATCCTTGAGTGGCGTGAGTTTCTCTTCATTTGATTTACTTCATTGGTTTTTAGATTTTACAGTAGCACGTGGTTCCCCAAATATTTCAGAACTTTTTGCTCTTGTTACTCATCAATACCAATGTGTTCATTATCACCATTTGCTTTTTTCTGTCCAGGTATATATTATAAATGTCGCCCTTCTGTTTTCTCATTCATTTGATAAAATTTGTTAGTCCAAGAGTAACATATAAATTGGTTGACTGTGGAATCGACTAATAATGGTAGTTCACCAATCATATTTATTGATGGGAGGTTATTTTCATCTCTTATTCTTGTCTCTGATATGCTTTTCATAGTTTTGATCATGGAGTCTAATGTTTAGAACACTAATATTTATATCCCTATCTGGGTAATGTAGATGTATCATCTCTTTCTATACCTTGGGGCCACCAGGCTAATAAGTGAAAGGCTCTATATGCATAATGTTAATGTATAGTGTTATCTTTTGAAATCCCTCATGATGGATTTTTTACAATGCCCAATGAACTTGCAGCATACGCCTAGTCTTAGAGTCTTTAATGATGTCTCCGAAGAGCTAAATGGTGTCACTGGTGTTGACTATTTTGTTAGCATATGATATCTAATGGTTTGTTTTATCTACTAACAATACTTCTCATTTTTTTTCAGATTATGTTTTGGAGGGAAGTCAAGGAACACCCTTTGCAGGTTTCTGGCTCCTAAATTTTTCATTTTGAACATGTCTGAGTCAGATGCATATATTCTGTGTTTACCTGCAGATGAACTATTATTGCTTTTAACTCTTGAATGTTTTGCGTCTTTGTACTAAATTATTGTCTTGATTTATTCTTACAATATTTGACCATTCAAGGTGGATATTACTATGGAAAAATAAAGTTCCCACCAGAGTACCCATTTAAACCTCCAGGAATCACGTAAGTTTTCATCTCATTTTGACATGTATACACAGTTCATATTTTGTAATATAAAAATTTATCTATGTTCTCTGTAGTATGACTACACCGAATGGACGCTTTATGACACAAAAGAAGTTATGCCTGTCCATGAGTGATTGTAAGTTGGGGTTGCATTGGCGTATTCATTCCTTGTGTTATGATTGTTATCGCTGCTCATTTTCTCATGTCACACTACTCATTCTATTCCATTTCCAGACCATCCTGAGAGTTGGAACCCCATGTGGTCTGTTTCAAGGTACATGGTTGTCTAATCATTCTTCATTTTTCTCGACCAGTTCTAAGAATTTTGTGCTGATTCTTTTGCCATTTGTTTGCAGCATACTGAATGGGCTCCTTTCATTCATGGTGGGTTCCAAATTTTAGAGGGAGAGTTCGTTCATTTTTATTTTCTATGTTTGACATTTAAACCCTTACATACTTATAATCCAGTTTCCACAGTAAAAAATATAAGCAGGTGCTAATTATCTTCTAACGTGTTTCAGATGGATAATAGCCCTACCACTGGCAGTGTCTCAAGTACAGAAGAAGAGAAAAAGAGGCTCGCTAGTGCTTCTCTGGCTTTCAATTGTAAAATGTAAGTCTTATGTAGCTTCTCTTTTCTCGTCATTTCTCGGTGTGCATAAGATGAATTGGAGGTTGCAGCAGGTGCCTTTCATTTCATTTACTGATGGTACATAATTAGTTAAATTTGCCTGATCAAGAATATGTTGGGGGTAATGATAATCCAGTTACCAATATCTTGCTATTGAATGATGAAAGATTAAAATTCTTCATATTGTGAATGAGCTCAAAGTTCTTTTTCTTCAATACAGCCCAACTTTTAGGAAACTATTCCCAGAGTATGTAGAGAAATACGAACAACAGTTAGCAACCGAGCAATCTGCAGATCAGGCAGCACAAGAATCAGTCAAGGATGAAACCTCGCGTCCAACGTTAAAGAAACGTGGAGCCAAGGTGGAGCTGAATAACGCAAACGTCCCGAAAGAGGTGAATAACCAGCAGAAACGCCGGTCTTTCCCTACCTGGCTGTCGTTGATGCTCGTTTGCATTTTTGCTGCCGTAATGGCTCTACCTCTACTTCAACTTTGATTATATATGACCACCTTGAAAGGGATATTTTGAGTGTGATTTAGGTGTTATATTAGCATCTCTAATGATGTCGCAATCTATCAAATTACTTGATATCTTATAAGTCTCAATGTACCAAAACAGGACCTGTACAGTGGTCGTGCAAATGAAGGAAATATGTTTTGTATCCATCTCTAAACTCTTATCATGTGCCACTACTTTTGTGTATGTGGGTGTATTTGTTTATTATTTGTGTTTCGTGGAGTGCATGTTTGTGTATTAGTATTAGTATTAGTATTAGTTTATGTATGCTGTAATTCTATTAACTGGTATTATTAAGGCCCCTTTAGACGAATCCATGATTCAAAAGTCGTGAATTGGAATCCTACCTACTTCGAGGTCGAAACCGCTGGGCATATGCTTGCATGTTGTTTTGTACTCGCCACTTAAAATTGCATGTGTTTGTGGAACCCATTCAAATGCGATGCATGTTTTCTATTTTTGCACCTCTTTTTTACTAGTTTCTCAATTTTGAATTCTGTCCGATATATATATGTGATGGATCTTGTGAGAACTAAACATTTTCCCTTAAGAATATAAGAACATTGCACTAAAAAATTCAAAAAATTGTCCATCATGAGATTCAAACCCTGATGATGCATTCATCTAATAAAGTAATGCATTTAATACAAGTCCTTGTGACAGAATGACTGAAAATTACTATCAAACTTTAATTTAAATTAAGGCTCTCAAAGTGAAGGATTAGAAATTTTTCTTAGGTTCTCCTTTTGAAATTAAGGCTCTCATTTAAAGCTTTTTGTGTGTGTGTGTGTGTTTTCACCTTTCCTATCTATTCTTGGACCTTGGCTCTATCAATTGTAACACATGTTTGGCTAAGCTTCTTTTAGAGAGTTTAGAAGATATTTGAAGAAAGTATAAGTTATTAAAATGTTTGAATAATTAAACTCATAAGTTAGAGAGATAATTATGAGTTTGAGAAAGAAATTTGTAGAGAAATGAAATTGGAGAATGTATGTTGCAAATAACAAGTTAATTTTGTAAATCGATGGTTACTTATAAGATTATGAAAAATATATTGCGTTGACAAACTTATTTTGTATAAAGTTAATAAGTTGTTGGTGATTATTTTCATGACTTATGACTTATAAATTATTTAGAAATTTATTTTGTGAAATACTTTTCAACAAAATTTAATTATAAGCTAAATAAAAAACCTCTCAGTTGAGTTTTCAATTCCAATGCATGAAATCCTCTGTTTGTCTTTCCTCATTTTCTGGTCTTTTGTCATTTTATTACTTGAGAATATACTTCCCTCCAAAAATAAATAATGTTGAATATTTTCCTAACCAATTTGACCAGCCACTTCTTAACGAAATATTTGGAAAATCGAAGTTCAAAATGTTCTTACGACTCGGAGTATGGGGCTATAAGAGTCCAGAGACGAAGCTAGCAAAGGGCCTGGGGTCCATGGCCACCCGAAACTTTGAAAATTTCTAAGGGTATTTTAGTAATTTAACATTTTATATATAATTTTTAAAAATATTATTGTTCTATTAGCTAATTGTCTTAAAAATATTCAGTCTTCATCTAATCGTCTTGCTGACGAAAGTGCAAACTCTATACAAGTATACAATAAAACTAATTTCTCTCTCCTTCTCTACAAGACTTCTTGTTCCCACAATCTCCCAGAATTAATCCAGTATTAGAAACCGATGACTTTCTTAATCCAAGTTCTTCTAAATTTATTTATGCCCCCCTATCAATTAATATAAGGAAATTGTGATTTAGATGAGGAATACAAAGTGTGGAAAACGGAGTGGTGAGAGAGATTATCAAGATAAATAATACATCCTCAATTACTTTTTTAATCTATAGATTTAGTTATATATTTTCATTATTTTTAGGTAAGCGAATCGCGTTATTTTAATAAACTTCTCTTGTTGCGCGGAGGTAAAAAAATTATTTTGGGCCCCCCAACTAAAAATGTCTGGCTTAGTCACTGTATAAGACTCTCTGGTAAAAAAAAAAAAAAAAAGTCACTGTATAAGACTCACAATTATAGTGATGGTTTCATAAATGATAAATAAAAAAATTAAGAAAAAAATAATTTCAATACACCAATTATAATTAAAATATGTGGTCCGTACCGTAACGACAGCAGAAATCTAAGATTTGGTATAACTTTCATCTATACACACGGCCATTTACTAGTCAACTCTACATGTGAATGAAACATCTCAAGAAAAGGATAAGACATAAGAAAATACATAAATATATGGTTTTTTCCATGGAGAAGGGGTCCCTCTCATTGTAGTAATATTTTAATAATTTTTACCTAAATATATGAAGGGAACCTCCGAAACATACGGCGTGAAACACTTGATAATGATAGCATAGACAAACATTATTAGGTTGTGCTTCTCCATTACTTGCTTTACTAAACTTTCAAACCTAACTTCATACTTAATTTAAGGTGGAATTTGTCGCACTTGACTTGTATTATTCCAATTTTCATTTCATTCACACCAAACCACTATTTCACTTGATTTCCCCATGATTTCATGTCTAGATAACTAAGCTAGGAAAAGCGCATTTTGAAAAGGCAGCCCAAAAAAAAGACAGAGAAATTAGACTAGAAAATTCAAGTGGTTAATTTGTAAGCAATCATATTGCATTTCTGATTAATAGTCATTTTCAGTGGACAGCTAAAAAAAATATTTTTTTGTAGTAAGCGTGAAACATAGTATGGTTGAGATAGGATATGATCTTCTTTGATAATATTGATTTACATTTGATTTTCCAAAATAACTTACCTTTTCTTGAAGATATGCTGGTTGGCTCTCTCTCTCTCTCTCTCATTCTTTAATATTACTCCTTTTATTCATTGTTCTGTTTGGGGTTTTCTCTTCAATGTTTGCATTAAATTTTGCAATAAAATCTTCTCGAAAATGTCATCTTTTCACAAACGTTAGTAGTAGCTTTCACTACCAATCCAATTGCCAAAGCTTTCCATAAATTCCAAAATTGCATGTGTTCTAATACATATTAGCTGGCCTTAACGCTTTCAGACATTTTGCAATGCCAACAAAAAATAACTATAAAATGAAGAAAGAAATAAAGTGAGTAAACATATAATTTCATTGGCTTATGTTATTTTTCCCTCGCTGTGCAAACTCAAGATCACTTCTAACTTCTAAGGTACGAAACGGTTCAGTACTTGTGTGGTGTGCTCTCTGTGTTTTTCACCAATTGATGATATGGATAAAATCTGCCTAGAATTTGTAGTCTCTTCTTGTTTTTATTTTATTGATGTTTTCTCTTCATCTTCAGGCAAAGATGAATGAATCTGCAGAGGATTGCACCGATGAATTTGATTATCAGTCAGATTTCACACAGGTTTTTAGTTTTTCTGTTCTTGCAGTTTGAAGCCTTGCAAATGTTCAAATTACATCAGATTTCAATTTTTTGCAGTCAAAATCATTAGCAATCAAACTGCATTGCATTAAGTAATGTTGTTGTTTTAAGTTTTCTTTTCTTTTTTCATGTTCCAGTTCTTGAAAGAAGCCAGAAACAGCTCTTTCCAAGTACATCTAAATGCAGTAGTCACAAACGAGAAAAAAATAGATTGGGAAAAAAAGCAGAGGAAATCATGGAAAAAATCCCTATTTTCTTGGTTGAAGAATGACAACAAAAGTAAATCAGTCAAGCAACCACCTCACACCACTGCCCCAGACTCGAAGGCGAGGCGGGCCCACGTGTCGGGCCCACTCAAACGAGTCGTAGGCGGTGGAGTCACAACTGGCAGAGCCCAGCGGGGGGCCTCCGGGCCCCTGGCCGGGCTTTTTGGTTCGAGCGAGAGGCTGGAGACACTTGAGATGCCATACATTTGCCTTGGAGAGTTAAACAAGCAAAAGATCCAAGCTTATGGGCCTGTTTACTTGGTGACATAGACTAATAGATTTCTGTTGGATATTGTTAGGTTCATTTGGAAGATAGAATTTAATTTTTGGATGAAGTTGAGACAGCAATTGGATAATTGTTTTGTAGACCACATATTTTGCTTGCAGTTGGCTCTACAGGGCATCCATCCCCCTGAAAAATTGTTGTTATTCATTCCCTTCCCTTTTTTCCTTTTTATAAATATTCGCCGCCAAAAAATACGTGCAAAATATTGATAATGTTGAAGGATGAAATCTAAAACTGAGGTCGAATTCGAAATTGCGTTTCTAGCTGGATAGTATAAGGATGAATATGTAGTGCTCGGCTATATGCCAACATACTAGTTCAATCAAAGCTCGATAGTCGATATCACTTGAACAATTCTATTTATGGCTCGATTAGACTTATCCATAAAGAAAACAAGTCTTGATCTGATGAATGTGGCAAGAAAAACAAAAAAACAGCCAACATAAGATGCAGAATTGCGCCATACTTTATCACTAGATTCGCCCTCCGTGCGATGCACGGCCATAGTTATAAAAAAATAAGATAATAATAATTAAAATAAAAAATAAAATATTGTATATAATTAATGCGAAATTACATAAAATTTAAACATTTCATTTTATACATCATTTGATAATTGTATTATAAAAAGACGTTTCCTATCAATAGATTAGGGGTTTGAATCATCCCCGTTACGTAAGTGTTGAGTGTGTGAATTGTAATCTTAAAAAAAATTGTAAAAAATAGAGCAGTGTATTAACAAAATAAATGCGAATACTAATATATATAAATATGGTACCTTAAACATTGTAATCGTTTTCACGATAATGGAATCATTTGATAATCATGTACTCTTATAAATTCCACTTCAAAATCAAAATTATCAAATGATTCCATTATCGTGAAAACGATTACAATGTTTAAGGTATCATATTTATGTATGTATCATATTTGTTGGCATAAAATGATAAAATAGTATTTCCATAATCAATACTACTTATATAACTATATTAGAATTTCAAAAATAATTTAAATTAAAAATAAGAGAATAGAAAAGGAAATGATCATGTACTCCACGTCCAGTAGTGGGCTAAAAAATGGAATTTTCATAATGTACATGCAAATTATATATTGGCCTTAATTTTTTATATTATTACAAAATTATTTCAAATTAATTTGAAATCTTCAAAATCGAATAGATTATATAAATAATAGATTTGTTCTAATTGGTTAAATATACAATATATTAGATAAAAATTGTCTTTACTAAAATGAAATAACTATTTTATATTTATTTGGAATGTTTCTTCCCCCTAAAATCGTGACCTATAATTTATGAGGGAACGGAAATCAAACAAATAGCATTTGAAATAAACCGTAAAGAGAATGGTGGAGGAAATTTGTATATAATAGTTTGAATTTTAAAAATGATAATAACTTTTTCATTTCAAATTTATCCTTAATATGTTACATATCAAATTAAAGCTCTTTTTGTAATCTTTAATTTGATATACATATTAATTATTTTATCATTAGTTAAATTGCATGAATTTTAGAAATAAATAAAAAGAAAAAAGAAAAGAAAAATGAAAACTAAAAAAACCTAAAATTTCCTCTCCCATCACACGTCCAAAAAACTGCCACTCTTTTATATATTTCCCCACAATTTGTTATTAATTGCAAAATTGCCATTCAATTGATTTCCAATTGAAATCAATTGGAAATCATCAACTCCCTTATTATATATATAATAGATTTCTCCACATCAAAAGATTCATTTCAACATTTCACAAGATCATCCAAAAAAATCAAAGTAGGGAGAGGAGATGTGGGATAGATATAATATGCAAGAATTCTATCCAAACACTCTCCTGTGAGAGGAAAATCTCCTCCCTCAAACAGAGAAGCTAACCTATAATTTTATACAACAAACAGCATATCCAATTCCTATGCTGCAGCAGCAAAACAACTATTCATCTTCATCAAGAATCAAAGAACATCGAACAAATAATCGATCTCACGACCTCTCAATCATCTTCAAAGGTCACCAAATCATAGCTCAAAATGTTTGAACCATAACCATCAATTCCAACGGATGCAAGCAATGCACATAAATCAATCAATCAACTTAACCCTCTGACTCCTTGCTCAAGATCAAGATTTCTTGGACTAGAGGGATTCACCCTTCTATTCCCACTCAGCAGCCTCTTCAACGACCTCAGCCTCGTTGGCACTGCGGATTTCTGCTCGTCCTCATCGCTTATCTGCCTTGGGATGTCGACCTCCGGCCTACTACTCGTGGAGGCCATTGAAGACGACGAAGATGATGATGATGATGAGCTTGAGGTCTCTGCAGCTGCATTGCCTTGATGGCCCTCTTCAACACAAGGGCCAAAGGTGCTAACTTGAGTTTCATTCCCCCAAATCAACACATTGGTTGGAAAATTAGGTATCTCAATTGCAACTACATTTGGATTCTCCCCCATTGGAGCTTGAGGCACAGTCTCTAATGAAGGATCCGAGGCAGAATTAGTCGAATTTGCCACAGGATTCCTGCAAAGTGGGCAGGTTGAATGCGATTGAAACCACATATCTATGCAATCGACATGGAATCCATGGTTGCATTTAGGCAAAAGTCTTGCCTTTTCACCCTCACAGAGCTCACACAGACACACAGCGCATTCCAATCCATCTTTGAACTCTTTGGGATCAAACATTATGACAGGTATGGTTTTGAGGAGGGAAGGATCCAAGCCGCGGCGGAGGGTGGGAACCACCGGGGCCTCCTGCTGGCCCGCCGCGAACTCGAGGCGGCGGCGGCGCCTGGTGGTGGTGGCCGAGCTGCTATTGCTGCTGTCTTGGCGGCGGTACCAGAACCACTTGGCGTAGAGGTGGAGGCAGAACACAAATACCACCACGAAGAAGAGGAGGACTATTGCGACCACCATTATCTTCCCTGTCAGCTCTATCACTCCTGTGTCTCCCAGTTTGCCGCTATTCCTCTCTGATGCGTCGCCCATTTTTCAAGAATCAATCAAAGATTCAATCTTTTTTGTGTAGTAATCCAAGAACTCACAAGGGTTCTTCAAACAGCTGAGCAGAATTGAGAATTTTGAATTTGAGGTGAGGAATTCTTGAAATTGAGATGAAATCTTGAGGTTTAGGAAGAAGGGAAAGAGAAAATGAAGATGAAGTTTGAAATTTCAATGAGTCAAATTCATCCTTTTTTACGAATGTGGTTAGTTTCTATATGTAAAGAGAAGAAGAAGAAGAAGTTGTTTGAAGAAACGTTGTGGAACTAAAGAGAATGATGAAATTGGTCCAAGGCTGCGAGCTCGGACAACGACATTAAAATGGTGAGATGCAACACTGTGCGTCTAGAGAGAGAGAGATGAGTCAGCGCAGAAATGCAAGGGGAAATGAATTGAGAGGGCTACAACTACAAGGCGGCGTCTAGAATGGGGGCAAGAGAAGAGACCAACTGCAATTTGAAGGAGGCTTGTAAAATTGACTACTAATTTCTTGATTTTTCTAGTTTACAACATTAGAGGCTCTATGACTTCCTTTTGATTTTAGGTTGACCCTCTAAATAATTTCTTTTGGAATTGTCATCGTGTTTTTTCTGTTTCAGTGATGAATTTGTTATTATTCGTATATCGCTTAAATATAATCTACATATTCTTAAAAAAATAAATATAGTCTACATCTTTACCTTAAAAAACATGTATATTATCTATCTATAAATTTGATTTTAAAAATAGTTTAATAATTTATATATAAGTTGGTTATAAGAGTGTGCGCAGCGGTGGGGTGGCGCCCGCGGGCGCTGCCGTGCGCCCGCGGTCGCGGCGGCAGCCACC
>JAYJMF010000044.1:114718-146516 GCA_036873715.1 Salvia sclarea | reverse complement strand
TATATTCGGTATTTTCCGGTAATTTTCGGTACGGTAAGTACGGTATACCGTTTTTTCGGCAAATTTTGACAGCCCTAGTTGATCCAATTAATTAGTAAAATTTTGATCGTTACATAATTTTGATATAATAATATTTTTAAAACATACTTGGATGTGTCTTGGTTTAATATTCGAAAAATGTAATCATCATTTCACTTCTTTATTTTTATGCTTCGGAGCTTCATGTGAAATATTTGCTATAAAAATATAATAATCAGGAAAAAGGTATAGTTATTATTTTTTCTTATTAACATTTTGGTTGAATGGTCCGACGGACTAGCCCGAAACCCGAGAGTTTAAGGTTATGATTAAATTAAAATTTTTAATCCAAAAAGATATATAAACCCAAACGATCCGATCCGAATAACCCTACAATTCAAGTGAGTTGTGCAGTTGACATTCCTAATTACATTGTCTTGAAATATATCATACATTCAATTAGTCAAATATATATTGTATTTTCTTTTAAGATACAAATTCATATTTTTTTTCCTTATAAGAATATTAAATTATCGTAATTGAGAAGATAAAATTTAAGAAACTACTAAATTTTAATACTAATAATTAGAATCAACCTAATTAATATTAAATATTCTAGTTCGTAATTTTTTTTTAAATAAAATTCTAATTGTCCCTATTTACTAGTATTCCCTTCATCCCATATAGTTTGAGGCAAAACTTTTGAGCACAGAATTTAAAAAGTTAAAAAATATTCATTTCGTTCCACTAAACATGACACCTTTTTATTTTGGGTTGTCTCATTAGTAGTGACACAAGCCAAAAATACCATTTTCTTAATCTTTGTGCCAAAAATAGAATGTCATGCTTAGTGAAACAGAAGGAGTAGTATAAACTGATGATATAAATATATACTATTATTTAAAGTTGTATTAAAAAGGAAATGACTCAAGCTAATTAAAATGGCTAAAAGTGGAATACCACTCATACTGGTTGGGACGACGGAATTATTAATTAACTTTTCTAGTTACAATTAATTAATAGTAATTCTATTTTTTCCAAGTTTCAATAATTTCACTCAATAGTGTATTTTGCTAATAGTTGACATCAGTTTTCGGTGTGTAATCAAATTGAACGCTCAAACTGACTAACCTCCACACTCCGAAGCCATCTTTTTCTCTAGGCCTCTATCTGACTATCTCCACCAACAGATCACTGTTAATTGGTTCGCATCCGAATCTTATACATCCTCTTCATTGATCAATTTCTACTCCCAAGTTCAAGAATGTTGGTTGCACGAAAGGTGTTTGACAGGATGCCTCACAGAAATATCCTCCCATGGACCAGCATTATTTGGTTTCATTCCCACGCCGCTGACATTAGCGATGCATTTACTTTGTATAACGCTAAGCAATACGAAGGCATCCTGCCTAGCTCGGTTACCATTTTGAATGTGCTCATTGAGTACATATTCCAAATGCGGAGGAGTTGAAGCTGGTTGACAATTGTTCGAGTTGTTGGATGAGAAAGATATTGTTTCTTGGAATAGTTCAATTAATGCCTTCTCTATGGTAGGGAATGTTAAGGAGGTCCTGTATCTTTTTTCCGGAATGAAGTTGAATAAGAATGAGCGAAGATCAGAAGACTTTTGGATCATTGGTCTCTGCTTTAGCAAGAGCCGGCAGTCTTGAATTAGGAAGAGTTGCAAATTTCTGGATTTGAATTAGACAAGCATAAAGGGAATGTGGATGTTGCATTTCAAATCTTTGAGCACGGAGGAGATAAAGATGTAGTCTTTTGGCCTCCATGATTTCCGGGCTTGTGCAGAATGATTCTGCAGACCTATGCATTAAGAGTGTTCCGGAAAATGTTGCTTTTAGGAGTCATGCCAACCTCTGCAACCATGGCTAGTGTTGTTGCAGCTCTGGACTCTATTAAACATGGAAAATCAATACATTGCTACATTATGGTTGTGGATATTGCTTTAGAGATTTCTCTTGTTAGTTTGCATGCAAAATGTGGCCTTTTAGAGGAGAGTTTTACCGTTTTTAGCAAAATGGATGAAAGGAATGTCGTCTCCTGGAATGCAGTTGTCGCTGGTTATGCACAAAATGGATATCTAAGTAAAGCATTACTTTTATTTTTATGAAATGAGGGCAGCTAACCATCTACCTGATTCTATAACTATAGGCTCTCTTGTCCAAGCATGTGCTTCCATTGGGGCATATCATCAGGGCAAGTTGATACACAACTATACCCTCAGGAGATGTCTTGGACATTGTATCCGGATAGTTATTACGGCCTTAGTTGATATGTATGCTAAATGTGGCAACCTAGATTGTGCTAGAAAGTGTTTTGACGTAATGCCAGAGCACGATAGTGTTTCATGGACTGCTACAGAAGGAGCGGCTGCTTTGCAAATGTTCTCGGAGTTTCTGGGAAGTGGGCATGTGCCTAATGTTGTCATTTTTTTATCTGCCCTATATGCCAGCAATATAATGGGCTGGTTGGTCTGATATTGTTTGAGTCGATGATACATGACCCTAAGATTGAACACCTTGCATGTATCATTGATCTCCTATGCCGAGCTGGCAGGGTACATGATGCATATAACTTCTATAGGAAGATGATTGCCAAGCCTGATTGATGTCCTAGGCATACTCCTTGGTGCTTGCCGAATAATGGCGATGAAGAGCTTGGTGGCTTAAAGTTTTGCTGCAATGGACAGGTGGGATGGAGTGGGAGAAGCTTGGTTCGAATGAAATCTCGTGGTTTAAGGAAAGGTCCGGGTTGAAATCACCCCGTTTTTGAAGCCTCATAGTTCTCATCCAGAAAATCAGACAATTTGTCTTTATATTGAGAAATCTAATTGATAATATGAAGAGAGTAGCATTAACTTCAGAATATGAAGATCTCTCTTCATGTATTGATGTCATTTGAGAAATTGAGCTCTTCTGTATATGCTCTTATCTCTATTGGAGGTCCAATCGTGGCTCCCATGAAAGGCTCGGCAACTTACTTTCCCATATGGATAAAACAGGTGATTCTATTTGACTTCCTTCAGCCTGGTGTTCATGAAATTATGTCATTTCTTGTTCTAAATTGAAATTTGTTGGACTGGGCTTATTTTTTAGATAACATATTTAGGGGAAGGCTTGGAAGACCAACTTGGTTCCTTTTCAGTTATAAAATAGTGGTTGGTTTTGGTAAATCTACAGAAAAGAACTACTTTTGTCAAGATTTTGTTGTTCCCTAAAAGTTGGCAATGTTGGTTAAATATACTTTGTCACTGAAAAGTTGCAGTGGGCATTGATTTCTGCTTATTGAGAAAAGTAGATTGTATAATTGATTCTAATATTTAGAGCTGCAGTTCAATTATAATGACTGAATAATCTCTGCTTTCTGCTCTACAAAAGTGATAATCTTTATTTTGCAGAAGAATGGTCTGTAATTTATATTTATATTGTCCTGAAGATTCCTTTGCCTTGCTTCATTTTATCCTTCCTGAAATGTAGTTTGCAACATCCTGCCATTACATTACTCGATTTGCTCCATTTCGTATCCTTCACGGTTTCTTGATTCTGGCAGGCTCGTTTCTGGGCATTTTGGAGTTGCAGCAGGAACAGACACTCTTTTAACCACTCTTATCAACAGGGAAAACATAATCACAAAAGCTGCTATCATTGCTAGCTTCGGTGGTTTTGTAAGTATAGTCGAGCTCATTGAGTCGTGGTGGAAGTGTTGTCTGGCAGCAGTTAACGCCATTGAGTTAGCATCAGACAAGGCTGTGCATCCTCCCACTGGTGTCGTGTTAGCACGCAACCAAACTGAATTCCTGCAGCCTAGGACGACCAATGAGTTGTGGCGCACTGAGATTGTAAAAGGACTTCCCTTAAATGATACAGGCAAAGATCCTGTTTTTCGACCAACAAAGCATCTAACCGCTGTAACTGGATGATTTACTACTTCGACATTGATGCTGCTCAACCATGGCGTCGGAGGATTACTAGAGTTTGGACATCTCTGAAGGAAGAATTTGCACTGCCTGGAAGGATATGGAACGGTGATGCTTCCACATTTTTTTTAACAACCAGGCTCAAGAAAAAGAAAAAAACAAAGTGAAGAATTTCAAGAACAGACTCAAGTTCAAACAGATTCCTGTTTGTTAAATTTATACCATATGTTTATCAGTAAAAAAAAAAATAGTATAAAAAATCTGCTCATTTGAATACGAAATTTGCCATTCATATGCTGTATATCAAATCATAATTTCACATTGTGTATTACTGTATTACAGTCGTTGCTGTGCAGAAAGTCACTGATATACTATCATAATTTCATATAAGTATTTTAACTATTTGGAGTATGAAATCAAGCAAATAGTCACACATAGTATAGATGGAAAAGAAAATCTGGAAGCAAAACTGAGGCAGTATCTGCAATACAAATAATCTTCTCCACCATCATAAAATTAATACATATAGTCAAAGTATGCAGCAATACAAACACACTTAATACAAATAGTATTTGAAGGAAGTACATAATCTTTTCCCTAATCATAAACTGAACAATCAAAGTATCCATAATACAAATATGGATCAAGATCCAACAATACAAACACTTGATTGCAAACACAGAAAACGATGTTATAGAAACTTAAATTCTAAGCAAAGTAGATGAAGAAATAAAGTAGTCCTTCATCTTCCCTATTTCCTAGGGCTCACTCATGAAGCAATCGATACTCAGCTTCCGGTAAAAATGGGCGATGGATGAGAACGTCGAGAAGCTGTGAGATTCAGCAACCTCTATAGAATGACACTCTCTGCTGCCACCATCTCTATCTTGCTGAACATAAGAGCATTCTTCCCCCTCTTTGATTGCTTCCAACTCTGCTGCAACTTCCTTCATCGTCGGTCTTCTCTTTCCATTCAAATGCAGACATCTCCGAGCAAGATGAGCTACAGCCATGATTTATTCCCTATTCCCTTCTTGGAGAATCCTTGCATCAATTATATCAAATTTATTGTAACACTGAATAACAATACTAGGCTGTAAATTCTTGCAAAATTCTAAGATCAAGCCCACTGCTCAGCATACATAATAATCAAAACAAAAAGAAGAAAAAGGAGAAAAAGATGGATGATATCGAAAACTATTAGCAGCTAAGAAAACTGGAAATAGGGCTGCACTTTCCTCAATGCTGACCAAACAATGGATACGGAGCAATAGAGTCCATATGCATGCTACGCGAGGTGGAAGAGGAGTCGTGAAACTCAACAGAGCAATTAACCGCCTGATTTAGTACGACGTTGATTTAGCTCAACCATGGTGTTGGAGGATCCCTCCAGTTTTTACAGATAATCGTAAAGGAAGTATCTGCACTGCATTTGGTGCCTATCCCCAAAGGTATATATAGTAAGAGTGAATCTTATTGTATAAGTCCTTTGTAACTGAATACATAGAGTAGAATATCCAACAATACAAGCACACTTAATACAAGCACAGCTATTGCAACAATCTAAGATCAATACAAACACTTCAATGATGAAAACAGAAAAGGATGTTATGAAAACTTATTCTACAAAAAGCAGATGAAGAAATAAAGTAGTCCTACATCTTTCCAATTTCTTGGAGCTCACTCACCAAGAAATGGATACTCGACTTCCGGTGAAAATGGGGCGATGGATGAGAAGCTGTATGACTCAGCAATCTCTATCGAATGACATTCTATGCCACCACCATCTCTATCTTGCTGAACATAATAGCATTCTTCCATCTCTATTGCTTCCAACTCTGCTGCAACTTCCTTCATTGTCGGCCTACTCTTTCCATTCGAATGCAAGCATCTTCTAGCAAGCTCAGCTACCGCCACAATCTCTTTCCTCTTACCCTCTTGGTGGATTCTTGCGTCAATTATATCAAACAATTGGTTTTCCTCCATAGAATGTAAGAAGTGTGTTGCCAAACCCCTTCCCTCTTTGATTCTAATTGATGATATTGCTTTCTCACCGGTTAGAAGCTCAACCATAACAACACCGAAGCTGTACACATCGCTCTTATCTGTAAACTGGCTTGACTGGAAGTATTCTGGATCAAAGTAGCCGAAAGTCCCCTGCACTCGTGTGGTCAGGTGAGTTTTATCAATAGCAATTGATCTTGATGTCCCAAAATCAGAGATTTTGGCGCGGTATTTGTCATCCAAGAGTATGTTTGTCGACTTGATATCACGGTGATAGATAGGAGCTGATGCAGCAGAGTGCAAGTAAGCAAGTGAACCTGCTACTTCTCTTGCAATTCTCACTCTCATTTCCCAAGTTAATGGGAATTCCTCATTTGGGTCATGGATGTGTTGGAAAAGGGTGCCGTTTGGGATGAACTCGTAGATGAGAAGAGGAACTTCAGTCTCCAGACAACATCCCAATAACTTAACCACATTCCTGTGGTTCACTTGGGATAGAATAACCACTTCATTAATGAAGACATCAAGGTCAGCTTCCTCTACCTTCTGTGATTTCTTGACTGCCACGATCTTACCATCCTTTAACATTCCTTTGTAGACGGTGCCTTGGCCACCACGCCCAAGTATGCGGTTCTCATTGAAGTTATCAGTAGCCAGTGTCAGTTCCTTGGAGCTATACAACCTGGTCTTGTCAAGGCCATTCTCAGTTGCAGACAGTTGTTGTTCCAACAACAATCCTCCATTTCGCTTGAAAAATTTGCGTCTTTGCTTGGCCTTGATTCTTTTCTTGATGGCTTTTGTCGACCTCCAGGTGACGAGGAGCAGAATTAGAGCGCCAAGACCACTGCCAATACTGATGAACGCTATTCTCAGACGAGCTCTATACTTTCTCTTTTTATCTTCACATAGATAATCCCCATCCACATTGGTACAAGAAAATGGTGATAGACATTCATAGCGTGTTTTGTTTCTGCTGCATTCGTCTATATCAATGCATCCTTCTGGACCCAGATAGGGGTTACCTTCATACCCCTCAGGGCAAGAGCAGTATTTGACTTGAGATACATAATAATATTGAACACTATAGTAATATGAAAACCTGTAGTTCCAATATCCAGAATATGTATTAGGCTCATATGGTAACCGGCATGGATACATTGTAGGATACATGGCACATGCAGAGTTATACTGTCTGCGCTGACATTCTTGACTCACATTATTTGATCTGCTGCCAAACTCATTAGGATAAGGGAGGCAATAATCATCAGCATATGTGCAATTGAAATCAGTATAACCTTTCACTTCACCAAATTCCCACTCAAGTACTACCGGAGCAAATTCAAAGTCTTGATCAGATGGATTTGACATATCACGACCAATGCCTTTATAGCTTTTGTAATCTTCTTGTAACCATCTCTTATCAACAGGGAAAACATAACCACAAGAGCTGCTGCCATCATTTATAGCTTCGGTGGTTTTGTAAGTATACTCAAGCTTCTTGAGTCTTGCTGGAATTGTTGTCTGGCAACAGTTGACGCCATTGCAACTGGTGTCCGTAGAGGTAGCATCACACATGGGGGAGCATACTCCCGCTGTTGTCGTGTTAGCACGCAACCAGACTGAATTCCTGCAGCCTAAGACGACCAGTGAGTTGTGGCGCGCTGAGATTGTAAAGGGACTTCCCTCAAATGATATAGGCAACGTTCCATTTTTTCGATCAACAGAGCAGGTAACCTCAGTAACTGGATGATTTACTGTGATGGTGCCATAGAGCGATATATTTACGACTTTCACGATGCTGCTGCTCATGTTTAACCATGCCGTTGGAGGATTAGTCGAGTTTTCACACATAATTGTGAAGGAAGAATTTCCACTGCATTTGGAGGTGATCCCAAAAGGGTATGGAACGGTGATGTTTCCACACTTTTCTTCACAACCAAGCTTTGCCGAAGATATTGCTAGCGCCATAGTCGAGGTTAGACATAGCAACGAAATGATTCGGAGGATTAAGGGCAACGCCATTTCTTCAAGAAAAATTAAGCAGCTTATATAATATATATGTTAACAATTTGGAAAATAACAGGTAAAGAATTTCACGATTCAAACAGTATAGCATATATATGTTTAAGTACAAGGTCTGAGCTCAGACTTTTCCTCATTACCATGCTTCCGCAGATGGAAGAGAAGTCATAAAACTCAGCATCAGCAATCTCATGAGTATTAACAGTCATGGCAAGGCATAATGTGCTGTACAATTTAATTATGCTTTATTTTTAGTTAAAGAGTCATTTTGTAAGTTGAACCATTGTCTCAGTCAAACAAAGTAAAATCCTAGCTACTAAAATGATCCTACAAAAAACACTATGAGATTTAGGAGTGAGCAAAAAGTACCGAAAAATCGAACCGACTGTAAGACCTCACCGAAACTGTCCCGAAATTATGGTTAATCGTACCGGTTTGGTTGGGGCTTTTTGTAATTTTAAAAAATCCGAACCGATCGGTTAGGTTACGGTCATTAAATTTAAAAAACCGACGGTTAACCGACCGAACCGGTATTTATTAAATAATTATAAATATAATATATTAAACTATTTATTAATTAAGGCAACCTTTTTGTTTTCTTTACCGCTCTCTTTCTCTCTCTAATTCCTCTCAGATTATTCAGTGTTAATAAATAATAATAATAACAATGATTCTTTGAATTTATGGTAATAAATAATTATAACAATGATTCTTTCCCAAATTGTATTAGGAGACGATCAAAAGAGGTGGAGGATTGCAATTGGATGATGTTATGTTGTTGGATAGATTCTCTGCATTATAATGTTGATATACTATTAAATGTTTTATCATAATTAAATATTATTTTTTAAATTATTCGTTTTTTGTATTTTATAACAATTACTCCCTCCGTCCTTTAATTGTTAGTGCACTTTTCTTTTTGGAATGTCCCACCAACTTGGAGTATTTCTTTTTTTGGACGTTTTTACCACATACACAATTTCAAATATAATATATTCCTATCACTACTTTATACAACTTACACTATTTTTTCAACTCTCCTTAATTCCCGTGCCGAAAAGAAGTGCACCAACAATTGAGGGACGGAGGGAGTACATCTATATCTTGACCTATCTATTACTAGAGGAAGGTACTTGTATTGTTAATGTGTAGTGGAGTATCAATTCATTAGAAGAATCTTCTTCTGAAGCAAGAGTCGTCTCAGTCTTTTTGTGTACCATTTCGATAACAAATTTGCTCTGAATTGAATTAAAAGTTTATAGTATAATGCAATAGAATAAAGAATAACTAATTGGAAGCAGTCGTGGAAGTGATTAAATACCTATGGCTTGCTGTCCAGCCAATTTGAAGAGCAATGCAGCCTACAACCAGAGCAGTAGTACACAAGTGATTGAAGAAGTTAATGGGTAGAAGAACTTATGTGAGGTGCTTAATGTATTTTTGTATTACCCTGATGACTTGAGCATGAGCTCGAATCATTCTTCTTCTCTTTTCCTGCTCTTCACCTTTTTTCAAGTCTAATGTGTAGCGAAAGCGACGAGAAGCATTAAGCACAAGAGCTGCTTGCTGGAAAGGACCAATACTTGCAAATCAGAAAGAGGTTCCTCTTGGGCGTTATCGGTCAATCAATAAAGGCTTCATCACTCCATAAATATCAGCATATGCGAAGATGAAAGTCTGAATCGACCATCGCACATTTTTATGTATTATAAAATTAACAGGAAAATTGTATCTCACTCTAAACCACAACTCCTTGTTGATTAATCGTTCATGCCATACATATATATTATCCTAAATCTAAAATAGTTACATCACAGAACCAAAATGTATTCTGTTCATTGAGATTCATACTTCAACAGAATGTTCAATAAACATATCAAACTTTACTGTTTAAAACTGTGTATATGAACTGATTATTTAATGGAGTAGTACTTTTTTTAGTGATACTCCATTTAATAGTTGATGAAGTGTAAAGAGGAATAGCTGATTGCATGTGAGTGCATGAAAAACACATCTTACCCTCCAGCGCTTGAGCAAATTATGAGACGCATTTTTGGTGTTTCCGATGTCGAAAGGGTCGGAAAACTCTTCATCGACGGATCCGCCCTCGTCCTCCGGCTCGTCGGGTGGTGCGCCGCTCTCGAGGTCACGGTGGATTTCGTCTTCGTCGCCGGTGGTCATTGTAGCGCTGCTTCAACACAACAGCTCCCTGAAAAACAAACAGGGATGCAAGGGTCGAATTTTGAGCCGGAAAATCAACGAAATTGGGCGTAGGATAAATCTCAATCAAATCGATCCAGCATTGACGAAATGGAGCAGATTCATCGCGCACTCAGAGCTACGTTTATGAACACAATGCATATACTGATTACTCTCTCTCTGTTCTCTCTCTTGCTTTCTCTCTGTTTTTCTCTCTCTCTCTTGCATATTTTCGGCCAGTGGCTGTGACATTATAGGAATCCGATTTAACCGCCGTACCATGGAAACAGCTAAAATTGAGGGAATATTTTATTATTTTCATGCTATTTTTTGTAAGTATTTTTATGATTCGCTGCATACAAATTACATCGAGAATTTGTAACGGTGATCATCATCACGACGCAAACAAGTCTAGTCTAGCTCATGGTTCATGAAGAAGCTTCGCAGAAATTTCCCGCGCAGAAAGTTGGAACTACTTGGAACTGACTGGCGAACCATTTATAGCTTTTATTTCTTTGGGATATGAACAAATTTTATACAATTTCCTTTTTCATGGTATCATTATATACTATATAGTTTTAAAATTTAGAATTTGTACCACATCATCCTCACATTTTAATTATTTTTAACTTCTTAACATTTACCCCACCTTGAATTTTTATGAAATTTTATCTAATTTATCTAATGAAACCTCTATAAAAGGATATTTGCATTCTTCCAACATTACACAACATTTACATTTAACATTAGAAAATTACAAAATACTACAATCTAAATATAATAATAAAAAAATAATGCACGACCATCTCTCCATTCTCAATTTTCTATTTTGTGGATTTTTCGATATTTTAATTATTTTTATTAACATTTATCCCACATCGAATTCTTATGGGTTTTTACTTAATGAAAATCTATATAAAAGAATACTCACATTCTTCCAACATTACACAATTTTTATGTTTAACTTGTGGTATTTGTATCATCAAGTTCATTTGGTCAAATAAAATAATATATTTAATTTTGTTTGACCAAATAACTTTTATGTCTCTATTCTTATAATTTTATATTGATTTTTTTATATTAATCTTCCTAACGATCTTCCAGTTACTTAGAATAAATCATCGCAAATAAAACTAAATTACCGATCCGCTAGAGATGCGTATTGTCGTTGCAGCTTATGCGGCTGAAGACATCATCGAATCAAATAGAGTAGATCCGAAACCAGCCGCTTCTTCAACTCTTTCGAGTTCCAAAGAATCTGAAAAATGTCTCTTCATCCGTAGATGCAAATGACATCAAGTTCTATCAAAATATGCAACAAGTGATAGAAGAAATGGATTTGATCAAGAAAGTGGCGATGACAGTTGATAAACAACGGCAGAGATTCGTCTCTACATCATCTGGTTTTCCTTTGAGATTATCTTCTTCCACTGAGCAGAACAATGGCTTGATGGTTTGCTCAGATGATGTCTTACTTGGTCTCATGGAAAAGCTGGCTGACCGGCGGTTCGATCTCCAAATCATCCCAATCGTGGGGATGGGAGGAATTGGTAAGACCACTCCTGCTTCAACTGTTTATTCAAAGCCACTTATTAAGGAGCATTTTGATATTTGTGTTTGGGCTACAATTTCTCAACAATACAACACAAGAGAAATTCTTTGTGAACTTCTTTCTCAAGCCTCTAGCAGAAACAAGGAAGAACTAAGTGAAAGGAGTGAAGATGAAGTAGGATCATATGGGTTCTGCTTGAACCAAAGTAGGAAAGATGGGTTCTATCATGTGATTAGGCAATCTACTTCTGATCAAGGCATAAGTAGCCAACGCCACGTCGTCATACCCAGGAACACTTCAAAGAAGAAAACCATTGATGAGTTGCAAAAAACTATGTCCGGCTGTCACAAGCTCGTTCCGCCATCTATGAATATGGCAAAGTCTGCAGTGCAAGAATTTGGGATTGTTGAGGACATTACCTGCATATAAAACTCGTTACTACGGAGATGAAAGCTATTTGAATTCTCTTGTGTATCGATATGTTAACTTGCGACACCTTGTTGTTGAAGTTCGCAGCATATCCTCATTCTTTTCTTTAGTAAGTCTCCTTTGGAATTTGCACACAATAATTGTTTCTTGTGCGCGTAAGTCTACTGCGCCCACAAAATTTTGGGAAATGCCTCAATTTAGGCATATTGAGTTTGTCGGAAGGAGTCTGTCTCTCCCAGATCCTCCTCTGAGTGATATCATGTTGTCGTCGTCATGGACAATCTTCTGAAGCTCAAGGGAATAAACAATTTGAAGTGTGGGGACTAGGTTGTTAAGAGAATTCCCAATATCAAGAAGCTGGGAATAAGGTATTACGGGCATGAGGGAACCAACCATGACGATCACTATCGTTTTGGCAATATTACATGTCTGGAATCCCTCACACTCTCTTGTGATGAGAAGTCCGAGTTTGGAAGGATACCCTCTTCTCTGCATAAGCATACATTTCCAAATTCACTTAAGAAGATGAGTTTTGATATGATGATATCAAGTTTGGATTGGAAGACATATTGGACAAGATAGGTTCGTTACCCCTTCTTGAGAAGCTGCATATATGGGGTGAAGGGCAATTCCCCTCTCTCAAATATTTGGTGGTTAGGTGTCATGGTCTGAAACAGTGGACGACGCAAGAGAGCGCCATCTTTCCATGCCTCGAGCAGCTTTATCTTCAACAACTAAAAGAGTTGGAGGAGATCCCTTGCGAAATTGGAATCTTGACAACGCTGCAATACATGGAGTTGATATGGTGCAGCGCATCAGCGGTGAAGTCTGCAAAGGACATAGTAGAGGAACAAATGGAATTCCAAGCGTTGTCGTTTGGCTTTTGTTCGAGAGCGATGCATTACAGAGCTTGGCAGGTCCCAACTTTGAAGTTAGAGTCTGATTGCTTCCTGCACTACAATCTCTCTCATTCTTAGTTTTGGTTTTTTTCTTCTTATATATCATAGGAAGAGCATTGTTGTTTCGGCAAATTCCATGTAATTCAACTTACTTTTTTGGAGCTTCTATCACTTTTTTCCTACAGCAACAAGCTCCATACTTGGAGCTCTCAATTTTAATTTTTATTGTGTATATGTAATTCACAAGATTTAAAAATTTGTAATTTTATTTCATAATATTACAAATATTACATTAAAAAACATCATATTATTATTATTATTATTATTGTTATCTATTTTTAATATTAAATACTTTGAAAATTAAAAAATACTTTATTATTATTATTATTATTATCATCCAATTAACATTTAATAGTTAATAATTTTTTCTAATTGCAACTAAAAAACAGATTTTAAAAAAAAGGAACTTATATTAAACAAACAATTAAATGATAATTAAATATAAAAATCTTTATTAGAAATAATGAACTAAAAAGAAAAGAAAAAAACTCAAATTAAGTTTGAATTCATCATCTCAACTTTTCTCTAAATTGACAAATCCACCTCTATAAAAGGCAATCATCAAATCTTGTTTGAATTCATCATCTCGTAATAATTTATAATTAATAATTAATTCTTGGGCTTGATTTATTATTTGGAGTCTTTGAGAATTTTTTGAAATAAATTTTATTTAAGATTTAAAAAATAATAAAAAATCGTGGCCAATGGCCTTGCGCCACGTGGGCGCGTGGTGGAGGAGGCGCGTTTGCTCGGAACGCTTGCGGCCGCAAGTGCGCGCTTGCAGCGGCTGCCGTGCTTGCAGAGCGCGTCGCGTGCGTCCCACGCGCGCTCCGCAAGCTTCCCGCTGCGGAAGGCCTACATATGAGTTCAATTTTCCCAGCTTTTATATTTCTACGTGGGAAGTAAAATTAAATTTAAGAACTAAAAAAGGAACTAGGAAAGAGGAATATTAATTATTTCATCACATCATTTCGTCATTTGCTTGAGTCATGTGTGGGGTTGCTCGCTATGGTCATTAACATGACGTAGTATAGATAGGAATTTCCTTTTTCTTTGCAATTTTTGACTTTGATCAACTTAAATATAATTGATCCACATCAATTTTTCTTGTTCAGATGTTAGTCTCTCTTAATGTTGTAAATGGTGCATGAACATACGACAAAGTTGTCAATATATATATGGGGTCGAGTTCAATTAAAAACTTACTTTTCTCCGACTATACTGTCCCTTATTATTATTACTGTGTTACGTTAACTTTATATGTTTAGGTGAGTTTACTTTTGAGAGTTAGCTTAAATATAGAACTTTGGGATATTTCAAAAAATTTCGATAATTTCTATCATTTAAGCTAATTTTACTTGATTCATAGCCATTGAAAGAATATGATTAGTAAAAATTTTATACTGTAGTAATTATAAAGATAAAAATACTCAATCATGTATTTTAGCATCAATTATGAAGAGTAAACATCCTTCAATACTATATTAACTTTATATGTGTGGGAGGAGTTTATTTAGAGTAATAGGATAGATAGATATACATACTCAGTCGACGAATTACCGTTTATTGTGCCGGATTAATTAATTTTAATTTTTTTGACAATCTTTTCCTTACACAATTATACTTCCCCTTCGTCTCATTTGAAATGCCTATTTTTTTTTTTTGGACACAATTATTTAGATTAAAATGAGAATAGAATCATTTTTTCATATATATAGGTTACATATAGAGTTAAAAATGGATATGACATACAAAGATTCTCACCTAAATGAATAATGAGACATTTTAAATGGGACATGAGTGAGTATATAGTAACTAGTATTCATATCATTCAAAATAAAGAAGTAAATAAATTAATTTTATAGTTTTCTACAAAAGCAATTCCTAATTGATCTCAACTCATAAATATAAACTTGAACACATCAATATTAATTGGTTGTCATTGGTTTTATTTGCTCACATTCAAACTATATACGTAAGAAGAATAAACAGTAGTTTGTTTGGAGATTCCGAAGTTCATTTTAAAACTCTTAATTAATTCAAGTTTAGACTTTGATAGAAAATCGGCCAAACCTTTTAAAATAATTATCAATACAGACATGTACTTGTTCATATTCATATATATTTAATAATGTTACCGACAGTTTGTAAACACATTTTCATATACACGATCAAAATTAGATACATCTAATCAATAATGTAATTTCGATCTCTTGTAGTAATTCTGTCACTCAGAAATCAGTTGAGCTATCCACAAGTATAATTCTCTTATGTATAGGTGGGAGGGTTAATGTTTAATTCTCACCTCTCTCTCGTAGTCGCTTTCCCCTAACTAGAAAACTAAATAAATATATTCACTATATAATATTTTTGAGTTATCATAAATTATTATATAATCTGGATTCCTATTCAAACTTAATTTCTCAATGTGAACATTCAGTACCCTTTAATAAATATCATTCTTACCACGTTCTTATGCTGAAGATAATCCTCGCTGGAAATTGATTGATTTGACGTCACATAACCAATTTGTTCTTGTTTCTTTCAATAACACTGAACGAGAATCACAATGTTAGTTGGTACGTCAAATATATTGAGGGAATTCTATCAAATTTATAACAAAAAATTATTTTGATCAACTCTAATAAAAATATGCACTCTATACTCAAAATTATGGAAATATCATTTGATAGTAATAGTGTATGACAATTAATTGACGAGCGCTACATGTTATTGGCGAGGGCCATGATTTATTGGCGAAAACAATGTTTTATTGGAGAGAGCTCGTGGCTCTCTCCAGTAAATCGTGTTTATTGGCGAGAGCCACAGTTTATCACGATTTATTGAAGAGAGCCATGAGCTATTTCCAATAAATCGTGGCTCTCTCCAATAAATCATGGCTCTCGCCAATAACATGTAGCGCTCACCAATTAGTCGCCATACACTATCACCATCAAGGGTATTTCTGTAACTTTGGGTATGGGGTACATATTTTTATAGTAGTTGGTAAAAATAATTTTTTATTATGAATTTTGGGTATATAAGCATTTCTCTCAAATATATATTCATCTTTATTCTATTTCTTTTTAAATTTATTCTTTAAATTAAAGGCTATCAATTAGAGCTACTTCGTCAATCAATGCACTTCACTATAAGCTAATAGAAAATCACGATTTAGCAAACCCTAAATTAATACCTATCGTTAGCAGAAGAAGGTGTATATTATACACTTCTAGATGGATTAGCGACATATTTTGGTGCTAAATATTCGTCAATAGAGACGGATTAGAGCTATAGTTATTCTCATGGATAAAAGATTGACGACCATGTTTAGCTCGGCAAATTATCTCCGTTGTTAATTCCATCGCTAAATGGAGATTTTTTTTATCAATCTTTAACTCTGCGTTTTTTCTTCTTTGTAGTAAGATCAACACTCAGGCAGACATAGTATTTTAAAAGTCCCTGCCTAGTCCCCGGCTAGGCGGCACTCCGCCGCACGACTAATGCTAAATCCGCTTTGACGGTAAGTGACACTCTAATTATTGACCGTATTAAAGCTTATATTATTATGCCAATAATTTTGTATGTTATTTGGATGACTAGATGTATTTAGGACTAAATTAGATTACATATATTTAATTAGATATGAATATTATGTTGAAAGTTAGAAAAAATTTGTTATAGAATTTATGTGAAGTTTGCTCCCACCTATCCGCCTAAGCGCTAGTCCCCCTCTACCGTCAGACTAGTACCTAACGATTTTTAGAACGTTGGGCAAACATGATTAGACTCATTAAGGGACTCGTACAAGTTACAACATTGATATATACCATAGCCCATATACAATGAATAGGCTCAAGAGATTATGACATTAAGTTAAAAGTCTTGAAATACATTATTGTATTTGTAATTGTGGGGCCACATGAACTGAAAACGCCACCTAATTATGAAAACCAATAAATCTTTAAAAAAAAAAAAAAACTTATGCACATATGTCCGTACATGTGGACTTCCTTAGGTACATCATTTACAGTGAAGAAAAATGTCATGTATAATGAAAATAAATAAACTTCTTTTATCCTAATTATATAGGCTCGTCTTTTTCTTTTCACGTTTCCCAAATATACTATAGGCCTATTTCATAAAGAGCAATTTACTTTTTAATTCATTTACTAGTATAACTATATTTAATGGCTAGGATTCACATTAGCTTTAATTCAATAAATGTGCATATTATAAAATTTATTTCCATAGTTTTCTTTTTCAATGTTTTTTGTTAATATACTTGTGAAAATCACAATCAACCTATATAATTGGGATATAACGAGTAATTAAAATTTTCCTATAACTAGAAAGTATAATTTATCGTGAAGAAATATCATATGTACTAAAAAAAGTATCATTGTCTGCATATGCAGAGGTTCACACACGCAACTCCATTAGGTCATTAATTATTCCCAATATCGTCTCAAGGAAGATAGTAAAAAATATATCCATTTAATGAAGGAATTCAAAACCATAGTCCAACACTCCAACCACATTATACTAAGTAATAGTCAGATTTTTATATACTTAGTCATACACCACTAATCAAAATGCATAAGAAATAATGGTAGTTGGTTTCTTTGAAATGAACTAATTGAGTAGATCTTTCTGTGGCTAACGGTCATAAGCTTGAATATATATCTCTCACTAAAAAACCAGAATTTATCCAAAAAAAAACCAGAATTTATAAATTATAAGACCAGAATTTCTCGGCACTTTCCGACAGTACTTAACAAAGACTTTTGACTTTGATAATGAAATTCAATATGGTCTCTATATATTCCACCTTCTGCACCATTCAATTTTCCATTCAGATCCTTGGATAAAAAACACTGAACCCAAACAAACTTCCCAAATTAATTTCATCATCGATAAATATACAGCTGCTTCAAGAAATTAAAATGGAGAAAACCTCGTTGCAGTCGAATTTCTTTATTGACCTCAACTCCAAACCCATGCAGAATCCTTCAGAATCTCCGGTACGAATTTCTTCTTTTTTCCCTTGAAATAATTTCATTTTTTAGAACTGTTTAATCAATTCTTGATAGTGTTAACTTGTGCGCTGATGTAAAAAAGTTTAATTACACATGATTTTTCCCCCACAATCTACTAAATCAATATCTTGTGTTGATGAATATATATGCAGCATGATGAGCTGATTCAGGAGCTGAGCAGGATGAAATGGGAGAACAAGAAACTCAACGAATTACTCGCCATTATTTGCAGAAACTACCATGATTTTACCAAGAAGGATTGTGCAGAAGAGCTCTTCACCTCGAGGAAGAGAAAATCCGACGAGCTCGAAAACTCAGCCCAAATTTTCCACAGCTGCTGCGGCGAATGCTCAACTGCGGATAGGCCAAGGGAGATCAAGTCGAATACCTCGAGAGTTCATGTGCGAATCGATCCATCCGATACTAGCCTCGTAAGTTTGAGCATACGATCATCATCTCGTTTTATATATACTGTTTGATGGGTCAAGATTCGTGAAACAATTTTCGTATTTGTGCCATTTTATGGGTCAATACTTAGTACAATATTATACAAGAGTTCTTGTCACAAGACGGGTTAAGATTCGAATCCAAACACTTTCCTTTTGTCATATTAAGTCGCTATTAGGTTAGAACCCTATTTTTAGTTACATATATGTATAATACAGATCTTGACCTGTTAGACGGTCTGATACAATTGTTTTTGTGTATTTAGTTAGTGAAAGTCTTCCAAAACTAATAGATTTGATAATGTTCTATTTTCTTTTATGGAATTTATAGGTTGTGAAGGATGGATATCAATGGAGAAAATATGGGCAAAAAGTGACTAGGGATAATCCCTCTCCAAGAGCTTACTACAAGTGCTCCTTCTCCCCATCTTGCCCTGTAAAAAAGAAGGTGAGAAAAAAATCATCTCTAAATACTGGAATAAATTATTAATTAATCAAAATATTTGGTTCCAAAAATAATAATGACAATTAATTTATAACAAAATAATTGAATGTTGATTTGATGCCAATAGGTGCAAAGAAGCGCCGGCGATCCATCTCTTCTAGTGGCGATTTACGAAGGGCAGCACAACCACCACCCCTCCGGCGGTGAAATAGCGGCGGCGCAGCCGCCAATAACGCCGTCTGCGGCGGCGGCGAATTTCGAGATGAGCGATCCTACAATTTGCGGCAGAATTCAAAACGATGAGAGTGAAATTCAGCAGGTTTTGGTGGAGCAAATGGCTTCTTCTTTAACGAGAAATCACAGCTTCACCGCCGCGCTCGTCGCCGCCATCACCGGCAGAATATTAGACGACGGATCTGAGGAAAACGATGACAGTTTCTCCATTTCGAGAGTGGTTTCCGAGTAGAAAAATGTTAAGAAAAACTGTCATTTAAATCATGAACTATGCTCTAAAATGCAATTACATTATAATTTTTGGATTTTGGCAATTAAGTACCTGAATTTTCATTTTTTTTTTGTAACTGGGGCTCACGCAAAATTTCGGATGGGCGAAAATCTGTCTCATCGTCAATTTTTGTGAGAAACAACGTCGTTTGATATGAAATTTTTTAAGTCCACGTAGGAAAAATTAGTACTGAGTTTGATATCCGCCCGAAAAATAACTAGAGTCCTATAAACTGCAAAAAGTTGAAAATTCATGTATTTAATTATCAAGATCCAAAAATTATGTTATAATTGTATTGCGGGGCATTATTTGTAATTTGTTTGGCTAACGAATGTTGCGATTTGCGAACATGTTTGAGATCATTTTTTGTGTTTTGTGATTAATAAGAAATGAATTTATTTTTTTCTGACATGCATCAGCAGTCTTAATCTGCTGGTGGCTTCATTAGTGACGAGATTAATTGAATAAATATATGAGAAGAAGGAATCTTAGGTCTCAAAAGTCTACTTACTTTTATTTGAGGAGGAACACGTGCTTGTGCACTTGTACTTTTATTTTTCATTGACTTGGAATTGTGTATATTTTAAATTTTTAATCTCTATATGCTTCTATTCATCATCACAATTTTATTACTTTTCGTGTTTTTCTAATTTCCGCCCCACGTAATTTGATTCTCTCCCGTTTTTTTCTCTCTATTCTTTTCTTGACTTTGTTTGTTGGTTTCTTTTCTTCTTTGTTTTTGGAGGGGAAAAGTCAGAAAATTAAGTACATTAAGGAACAATATAAAAATAATGTACAAGAATCAAACTTTTATTCTTATTTATTTATTGAGGACATGTAGAATAGAACAATAGCTATATACTAATATACAACAATATAAGAATAATTGATTTGGCGTGTGTGTGTTGGCCTAGTGATAGGAGGTTAATGCCCGAGGCCAAAAGTCTCAGGTTCGAGTCCTCCGTGACGCGCGGCCATTTAAAAATTTCTGCATTTATTTATAAAAAAAAAATAGTGGGCTTTATCTAAAAGGATAGTTGAAGTCAGCTGCATCGATCATTCATTGCTCTCAATTTCCTAATAATTGTTTTAAAGTTAATAAACGCGAAAGACTTGGATCTAAACAAACATCTTGGACATGTTTATCCTAATCTATAAAATGTAAACAATAAACAAATAATAAAAAAGACCAAGCATTCAAATGGTCAAATCTATCCTTTTTTATCACTAATTTCTTTTAGGTAAATATTATTTTAAACTATAAATTGTGATTACTTTATTAAAATATTCTTAATTTTAATAAAAAAAATTAAATCCCAAACTCTAAGTTTTTATTATCAAAAATACCATGCGTTCATTTTTCGGCCCCTGAAAGTCTTGAACAAAGAAAATCGTTTTTCAAGGTATATACTTGGGTTTCTCAGCAGGACAGAAAATCAACATATGATGTTTTTGAAGAAAAAAAAGAACTTGTATACTTGAGTTTTTCAACATGCCGGAAAATGAGTGCCAGATATTTTCGATAAAAAAGTTGATAAATTGAAGTTTAAAAAGTTTTTATTAAAGTTCAAGAATGATTGTTTGGGGTTTAAAAATATTTATATGATTTAGGAAATTTTTGATAAATTGAAGTATATAATTCAGGATTTAAAGTGATATTTTTATTCTATCAATTAATACTCAAACTATAGAAAAGTATGCAAATCTATCCCAATCAATTATCTGGTGATAGATTGAATTTTAATTAATCGAAGCCAATAGTTCATACTATTTCGGGATGTATTTTTGCATTTGATCATAACAGCGTTCAACATAATAGAAAAATATGTATAATCGAAAAAGAGAATAGTGTCGAATTCATTTTCAAACTAAGGAAAATGTCATCATCTTAGTGGATGTTTACTTTTCATGGTGAACAAAAAACATGATTGAGTATTTTATTTTTCCTTTTATTAGAATATCTTCAATCCAACCCTTTCAATGAGATGCAAAATTAGCTCATATAATAGAAATTATCAAGCCAAAGTTGGATCCAAATCTAAGTAAACAATGAATTAGCTAATCCTCCAAAGTAAACGCCCCCTTACAGTAATAAATATTTCAAGAATTTGCTATTACATTAGTGCTTTTACATACACAACGCATTACACAGTCTCAAATCAAATCTCAGACCAACTAGATATCAGCAACACAATAAAAATGATCTCTTCCAATTCCAGATTTCTCAACATTTCTGCATCAAAACTGGACTAATAAACAAAAAATGGATTCTTGTTATTTACAGAGAATCTACCAGGTCAAGATCGCCCCGTTCCATCTCCCAATCCCCGTTTATCAGTCGAGCTCTCGTCGTTTCCAGACACAGATCTCGACTGATGATAGTTATACACACACTTGGGAGATAAGATGATGATGGCCAATGCCATGACTGATTTTCAACTAAGCTTTGAACAATGAATTTGGTTTTTCTCTTACATCGGAGGTTTATGTAAGTCCAGGCAGTTTGGGTGGAGATGAAATAGCACTCTCATTTTCGAGATCCTTGCTTGAAGCATTTGGTTTGGGCTTCAGATTCTCCGCTTCCTCCTGCGCCTTCTTCTTCTTCTCGAACTCCAGCTGCTTGCAGTTCTCCTCGTGAGCCTTCCGGAACATTCTCACGAAGTTCAGCAGAGTTGACACAACTGCACAGCCATCTCAAGCTTTCATTTTGCATAAAGAATGAAAGTGCTAAATGCCTATCTATTATGAAGAAAGCTCGTTGTCGACATGAATACCTTGCTCGAATGGGCAACGAGCTGGATCTTCCCCGAAATATTGAGCCAATGAGTCTGCATTCCTTCCCTAAATGGACCTCAAATCCATCAGATCAACTAAGTAGGGCTGCAGAGAAATGAGAACAAGACTAACGAGGCTCGGAATTTACCACTCCGGAGTAAAGTGCAGCCAGAGATCGTACTTCTGCTTCAGCAGTGCCCAAAAAGTTCTTCAAGATCTAAACATTTTTTCATACAAAGTTTAGAAAAAACAAATCCGTTCAAGAGAGAAAATAATAATTAATGCCTCAAAAGAGCTAAAATTACCGTGCAGAAGACCTCTGATACGAGTCCATCATTTTCGGAAGCAGTGAGCTCCTGCACGACTTTTTCAATCCCTTTGCTGATTGCTTGCATTTCCTCTGCTAAGTACTTTAGTTGAATCTGCAGCAACATAGCTAAAACGTAAGAACTCCAAGTCATACAAGAGCCAAAGAGAGGAAGTTCAGTAGGATGTATGAATACCTTTGTTGCAGCCTCTAAATTTTCTAGGTCTTCATGAAAATCTAACACTTCTGGCAGCTTCTCGGCTAGCACCTACACGGTGATAGAAGAGTTACAACGAGATTTGGTTAGGACTATGTAAGAGGTCACCTTCACATAATATACAACTACGAGACCTCAGAACTATGCCGTCTATGTGAAGCCAAGAACATTAGACAAAAAATGAAAGACAATTGTATGAGTATCGGAAAATGATGATACTACCTTACACAGGTAATGAATAAGCGTCAGCTTGTTATTTCTAGCTCTAGTTTCAGCGAGTTTTGGAAGGCTATCCAACCGGAATCCAACTGCAGAACCTGAGGAATGGCAGTATACATTTCAGTTGCATATGAAAAAAATAATAGCATCATACAAAATATTAAGCACTGGAGATAAAATTGTGTTTTCGACTCACCTCGTGCAGTTCCCTGATTTAATGCATTACCCAGTGAAAGGATAGTTTGCATGATTCTTTTAAGTTTCACTGAACTCCTGACCTGATAAAAACAATTTTCAGCGAAATACGGTTTTTTATAATAGCAAAAGAGATGAGAAGAAAATAGTAAAATCACTTGCCTCTTCAGATATAGAGTTCACAACATTTAAGCTGCTTCTCAATTCTGATATCTGCACAAGAATGTAGTTGAGCAAATTGGAAAATATTTCACCATTTTAGAAACTCAGTCAATACCCAAGAAATAGGACTAATACTGAGTAGAGTAAGCTATATTATTCTCTGACCTGACATTGAAATTGAATTTTAAATGAGAAAACTCTTAGCTTAGCCTCAACACGTGGAACTTGCATCACCTCCATGAAAAACTGCAACACGTGAACATCAAGTAATGCTGTAAGGTAATGAAATTAGCTTGATTTCAGACTTTGAAGAAATATGATACTTATAGCATCACCTGCTCGCACTTGCCAAGGTTCTCGATGTCACCTTTGTAGTTCTGTAAGTAAAAGCCATAGTCACGATATGCCTTGAAGTATTGCTTGTACATATAAAGTAATCGATCAAACAAGGAAATACCTTGAGCAGTTCTATTTCTTCTTTGGTCGGACAAAATTTTATGAGATTTTCGACTTGATCAGCATCCAGTGCTGAGTCATCTAAATCAAGGACCGAATCCTGTAAAAAGAACATGTGGGTTCAACAATCAGTGGAAGCAAATGAAATGCTAAAGGGATCACTACTTCCCAGTATGTTGTGGATAAAGCACTATGTAGAAAAGGATTGCACGAAGATATATCAGACATCGACCTACCATTAAATCAGACACGGGAATTTTAACTTTTGTCAGCATGATTTCACAATTGTACGCCCTTCGGAGCTCAATCTGCAGCAGTTACAGAGAATTCTTAAGACCTTCATTGTTTAGAGCTCAATCATACTATTTCCACTTTACCAGATGGACTTTATCGGATTTGACGGCTGAGCCACGCAAGCCTGATTTCAGACCATCTGAATTCGGAACAGCAGCTGAGAAAAGACTCTCGAGTTCAGACAAGTCTAACTCGGGAGCTCTGCAAAGATGACATAATAGAAGACAAAATCAATACCATTTGCATAATCTGATGGGAGTAATAAAAGATATAAATGAGATGTTGTGTGGTAAGTATTAAGTAGTGACATACTTTGAGGCCTCCTCGGGTTTTTGTGCCTCGGCCCACAGGCTGCCCTGCATAGCCCTCGTCAGCTTTAACCAGTGATACGGTTTGAGGGACGTCTTTCTAGCCTGCGCTTTTGCACCACTCCGTAGTTGCAACTTCTTTCCACCCAATATAGCTGTGGCGGATGAAAGCAGCAATGAAGCAGCAGCGCCAGGTTTTGATGGAGCGGGCGGAGGTGGAACGTTCCTAAATGGCACATCCTTCATCTGAGGTGGAGGTGGTGGAGGTGGGGTGGCCCCCTGTGATGGCGGCGGAGGAGGAGGGATGGATTTAGGAGACGAAGACGGGGGTGGAGGGGGAGGCGAAGGCACTGATGGCAAATTTGGAGGCTCGGTTGTTGCTATAGTAGGAGGCGGCGGAGGAGGAGGCGGTGGGGAAGGGGATAAGTCAGGACTAGGCTGCAATGGTGGTGGTGGAGGAGGAGGCGGAGGAGCAGCTGCTGACATGGAAGATTCCATCTCAGCGTGATCTTGTAGCAGAGCTGTAATCCCGACGGCTGAGGGAGGTGCATTGCGGTACCTTGAGACAGCTCCAGGCGAGACTTGTGGTGAGCTAGCATACGAAGCTTGACTAGGCGACGACATTTGAGAAGATCGTGGCGATATAATCTTGGACTGAGGAGGTCTCTGAACAGCAACATGCAGTCCACTGGTCCTGGTGTAACTGTCGAAATCAAAGGATGACTTCGAAGAGGCTGGCAGAGATTGAGTCATCCCCGCCAGTGGAGAACTAAGGTCGTTATCAAGAAACGCGTAATAATCACCCGAAGCAGTAGCCTTCAAATTGAGAAGGTCATCGTCGACATGTTCATCTTTCTCATCCAGGCCAACGTTCTGCCAGCTCTCCTTTTTGCCACTTGGGAAGCCAGTAAAATCGAGCTTCTCTTCAAGAATGCTAGAGACGGTCATCTGCTGGATTATGTTAAGTGCGTTGTCTATCTCCGTGTCCCCCCAGTCGAGGTCGTTGAATATGTCGTGAACTTGAGAAAATGCTTCAACAGGAAGGCCTTCTATCTCTTGGTTGACCGGTGAATCGAGCATCTGTATTGCAGAAGTGGAGTCCATGTCGGAGAAAATAACCTAAACCCCACCAAAAAGAACAAGAATCCCACGTTAGAAGACGTTAAGAAATGCGACAACAGGATAGCTTAGGCGGTTACCTCGACTCTAAAGTCCTTGGGAAAGTGATCCTTAGCATTCCACAGTGTATCTAGCTCGTCACAGGTGAGCATCAGCACGTTCGATCTGATAAATGCTGTGTTGAACATCACACGGAACACAATCTCCTCGTCTTCGAGGTTGTCATCCAAAGTTATGCACTCGAGCACAACGTCACCTTGTACATGGCAATTGATATCAATTTTAACAAGTTCATAGGCTGCCTGTAAAAAAGGTTTGGAAAAAAACATTGAGAAAGGAAACACCCAAACAAAATGCCTCATTTTTCTATGAAGAAACACAATCACAGAGCAAAAATCTCAAATAGTTCCTATCCCCTCACTAAATATCACATATAAACATATCTCAAATGTGTACCAAACTATAGGATCATAAGTGAAAAAACCTCAGATAACCACACAATCATCAAAAGTGACATACCTGTTTGAAATAGCCCACAGCTTTGCTTCTTTTAGGCATAGAGTAAAGCAGTTTAGTTTTGGGATCAGCAGCCATCAACGGATCCGGTCCATAAACCCTAAAGATGGGGCGGCAGCCTCCCCTGCCGTCCATATTAGGGATAGATCGAAGAATGACACAATCCAACGTCAGCGCCCTATCCAAGGGGGGCCAACGGGACCCTATGTTCCTCCTCGACACATACTGCAGATACCTCAGCTGTGAGGGATACGGGTCTATAGGCGACAGCATGTGCATAGCCTCATTAGGCGCTTGCTTGTACACCATATCCAACGTCTTCTTCTCCCCATTGTACTGCTTCCTATATATCAAGAAGGCCGACAGCATGAAGGCAAGTACGGGGAAGGCCCCGTTCTGGCAGTGCATCAAGAGCACGTTCCTCTGCCCGATGCAAAGCCAGCTCTCACTCGACCTAAGGAAGTGGTGGATCATCTCCACTGTGAGCACCGGGCAGCTCTCGTTCTGGCTTGGGTAATCCACCACCGTTATGCTGTGCTTAGATAGAACATCGGTGATGTCTCTCTGGTAATCCCCATCCCCAAAACTAAACACGATGAATGAGGAATCGGGGAAGTATTCACGGAGCTGATCAACTATACGCCCTATGTAGACTTCATATTCATCACCCCCCAACACATTTGTAGTGAAGCAACAATCAAAGACTACAAAATCACACAGTTTCAGTCATCAGATATCAGCCATTCTACACTTGATTCACCTCTTATAACTGCAATAACTAAATTCAACCATAAAATTGTGCATTTCACTTCATAATCATGTGAAAAACTTCTATTTCTTGCAGAGGATATCAGCCATTCATACACTTGATTCACCTCTTATAACTGCAATAACTACATTCAACCACAAATTTGTGCATTTCAGTTCATAATCATGTGAAAAACTTCCATTGTTTGCTGAGGATATACTAATACTGATAATGAGCTGAAATTCATCCACAAATAAGCCTAATTTCACAAGTTTCTCAATCAATCATCCCCAAATCATGATAATCCAGACAATGCCATGATCAAAAACAAGAAACACACACACACACACACACACAGAAACAAACACAAAAATGGCGTACCATAAACCCTTTCGGAGATCTCCAAGAGGCCTTCCGGCGGTTTCCGGTAGAAAAATTTGCGGAAAAGAGCCATCTTTCCACGAAGATCCTACCGCAATCACGAACCCTAAACCACCCACATTGCGCTCAGAATCAAAACCCAAAATTTTTACGTGTGATAATCAACGATTCTTTTCCCAGATTACAAAATCTTGAAAGGAGAAATCAGAAACAGAGGTATATATGCATATCCTTAGCATTGAAGAAAGTGGAATCAGAAACTAGAGTGGAGCGAGCTGGATTTTGCTGAGGCTGCAAGAAACACTCATTTCTGTTTCCATGTGGGAACATTTCTTCACATACACACTTACTTTGTGTTGTGTGTGTGAGAGAGAGAGAGAGCTCGCTTCGAAAGAGAGGAATCAGAGAGGTGTGGGGGGAAAAGGGTATTATCTACCGTGGTTATTTCTTGTTAGATTTTTGGACAAAGATTGGATTTTTGTTTTGGATTAAGGGAATGTTGGGAGATCTGAGTGGTTTTGTCTGAGTCGATCAAAATGAGTAATAATGAATGTCTGATTGTTCCTTTCATACTCAATCTCCCATCACTTTCATGCTTCCTCACGTGCACGTGTTGCCGCGACAGTTACTTAATAATGTGGCTTTCGACTAATTAAGGAATCTTGGTGGTGTTTTAGACTATGATTAATTATTGATTCTTCCAATTTCATACCTTAATGCTGCTATTAAAGCTAATTCGAATCTTCGTTTCCAAAAGAAATACTGTGCTTTGGTGGTAATTTCTAATTAGTGGACAATTATGAAGCTTGTAATTAAGAAACATCGTGAACATTTAATAATAAGAAAAAAAAGATAAATATTTTATATCATGTTACCATAGTGTATTTATAGATGTAAATTATAATTTGATTTTAAATAAAGAAGACCCATCATAATCAGAGGATCGATTACTTTTTGCACCGTCACAAAAGTTACTTATAACAAGCCAAAGTCATGTGGTCATGTCAGATAATTTGTTAAAAGATTTTGAACAGCAATGCTTTAATCGAAATAGTTGCCTTATACAATTATCAACACTAACATAAAAATTAAGGGTCTTGTTTATAAAATTCATTTTGCTTATTATATTCCTATTTAATATTTATTGTATGAGCATTAATATAGTACTCCACTAATTATATCTCTATTAAAAAATATAAATATAATTCTTATTTACCATGCACTAGATAAGGAAATATTAAAATAAGAACTATTTTTATATTTGAAAACGTGAGAATCATTTTGAGTCTTATAATTTGCAAAATACTATTGTGAATAAACGCAGATCCAAATTTGAAATCTAGCAGTCATTTTTTTGTTTTCTCAATGCAGTTCAATTTCACTGCAAATGTACTTTAAATACAAGCGTTTTCATATTCTTGTTATGACATATTCCCTCTAATTTTGTTCCAAAGTGCTTATAAATGGCATACTTTTCAAAATGTTTAACTTCAAAATGAGAAAATACATATCAAAATGTATATGTTTCCTCCGTCTCTTAATAAAAATTTCCCACGGTTTTAAAGTACGGATATCAAATGAAACGTGTAAATTTACTCTTGTTCTTCCTGATTATTCCACTAATATTAAAAAGTGTAATGAATAAGAATTTAAAGTACGGATATCAAACTGAATCGATGCAGCAAAAGTTCCAGAGCAATATATTACTAGATTTTATTAATTGTTCCCACAAAGTACACTCATTGAACAATTATATGGTGAGTGTTGAATTTTTTTACTAAAACAGGATGCTGCAAATGGTAAAAAAAATGATCAATCGAGACGACGAAGAAGATACTCGACTTGAACAAATTTAGTGAAAGGAATGAGCCACTCCCCATAGAGTTGAGACACCACTGCAGGCTTAACCTTATAGTTGCCGTTGCCGTTGCCGTCGCCATTGCCATCTTCTTGGGTTTGGAGCTCGACGTCCTGGCCGAACACCATGGCCTTCTTCTCCACTCGTTTCTTTATCGTCTCCTCCACGCTCTCAAACGTCAACAGCTTCATCAATGCTTCCTTGTCCTGAAAATTTCGTGCCGCAGTCTTTAAATTTCTGTGTTCATTGACAAAAAATAAAATAAAAAGCAGTGGAAATATCAGTGATGTTATTTACCTTTGCAAGTATAGCCGGTGTGTAGTCATCAGGGGAGTCTCTGAATTTCACCTCAGCCACGAATTTACCGAAATGAATCCTTCTCGAAAGAGCCTATAACAACCATGTTAATTTGAGCTTAATTAATGCAGTTTTATTATTGTAATTACCGCGAATTTTACGGCCTAATTGTGAATTTTGATACATATATGGCGAAATCACAACCTAGCTATGGCTTGGTTGTGAATGATGTGATTCTAACCTTAATTCACGAGTTCCCTAGTTCGGAGGGGATGAGATCCAGTGTACCACATTTTTTAGCATCACTCCATGTACCACGTTTGTTTTTCTTTATTTTTTTTATATATTTTTTCGTCAATTTTAATTTTACATGTTTTAGTTTAATTATATAATTATTAATAAGAGTTCGTTCTATTCAGTTAGGATGTATAATTGTTTTTTTATCATTTAATTTCATTTTGAGTGGTTTACAATTTCTTTTAGGGTTGATCATTCCAAAATTAGGGTATATAATATTTTTAAAATTTATATTTTTGAAATAAAAGTTTAATATTGTTCATAGTATTGTAATAAAAAAATTGACGAAAAAATATTTAAAAAAATAAAGAAAAACGAGCGTGGTACATAGAGTGGTACACCAAATGTGATACACTGGATCTCATCCCAGTTCGGAGTCATGCATTAGTCGCGATTTCACATAAAAGTAGCTATTTCTAAATTTTTGCAATGTGAAAATGGCTACTTTTATATAGGATTTAATTGTATTCAATTATACAAATTATGCCCAAATTTTGGTTTTTAGCCAATTTAAGTTAAAAAATACACATAAATTTACTTTTTTTTTTAATTTGACACGAGTCTAAAGTTTGCTAGCCAATGATTCGTTTTTTTTTAATCAGATTAGTAAACTGAAGCTACAACTTAATTTATTCTTGCAAAATTTGGATTCGTGTGCTATGTAATGTTAGAAAGATATAGTTGAGACCTTTTTACTGTAGCTTTTAATTGCTAATCGGGTTTCAAAGAGTCGAGTTATTGGTTAGCAAACTTTAAAAATAATCTCATGATTCCAAAATTTTATAGAATTTCGTTAAATTTAAAAATGACATACAATTAAACCTACATGCAATATTTTTTTATTAGAATCGCAAGTAATAGAATGATAAATTGTGTAGATTGTGTTATGCATATTTACCTGCAGACACGCTAGGTCACTGGCTGCAGTGGCTGCGTAGTTGCCGTCGTCGGCCTTGGCGGCGGCGACGAGAGGGATCAACGTGTTGAGGTAGTGATCCAATATCTTGTCATTTACGTTGATGCAAGCTCCCGAATGATGCAACACCTACAATTTCAAACGCGCCACATATCATTATTTCTCATGAATAGAAATTTCAGATCTGGATGAATTCTTACAGGTTTGTGTTTGGGAGGAGGCAGCATAGGAGTAGGTAAACTATCTGGGAAGAAGGCGTTTTCTTCCGGCGACGTGTAACGACCTGCCTGAAAATCATGTGCAAAACCATGATAAATTCACCAATTGCTGGGGATTAAGGTAATACCCGGGAAGTGTTCGACGTAATGCGTCACTGAGATTTATCTTATTGTTTGTTCGTTTTGGAAAAAAAGATCATTACTAGGTGTCGTCTTGTTGGGTTTTAATTCTAGGATTTCATAATCATTGCTAATAAAGTAAGATCGAATGCCAGTAGTTGGCAAAATACATGATAAATTTATTTGATAAATCACTGGCTTGAGCTTCTATTAAAAGTGTCCCAAATAAATTGTTAAGCGCAATCAACTCCAATAAAATAATTTTTTAAAGAGATACATTTACGTTAGGCCGGCCCAAAAAATATATTGATAATGAGATCGGCAACAATTTTGTCTTTGAGTTTGTTTCGAGTTCGCCTTCGGCTCCCTCTCGCTCGACTCATGACTTAGAATATGAACGGCAAACAATTGACCTAACCGTAGACCGATCTAACGCAAATATTTGTGTTTTTTTAATTAGTAGCCCCTATTTTCCTTAGCTTTTAAATCTTCCTTAATTTAGTGTGGTACGTGTTAGAGCTCAAATGATAGCATATCCCTTCTTTTAGAAGGATTACTCTATATTCCCCTTAACATTTCTTTCTAATTAATAATTAATTAAAAAATTAAAGGCTAACACATCATAATAAACTAAAATCCAAAATCTTTGACATCTGACATTTCATAATTACTCTACCACTAAACCAATTTACATTCACACATTCATATTTCTCAATGCACCAATCTTCGTGTGTCACCGTGTGCCATTACGAATTTTAATATTTTCTAATAATGTTTATTATAAAATAAAATTTTATTATGTCATAATATAATATGATTAATATTTATAAAAAAAATTAGAAT
>JAYJMF010000044.1:94734-108441 GCA_036873715.1 Salvia sclarea | reverse complement strand
GGCCTGGTATTATACATCTTGTATTTCCATATTGGTAGCTTGGAAATAGTCAAAATAATAAGAATTAGGAAACCTTGAGGGTATTTTGGGGTTTTTGAGAGTAAAGTGTACTTTGAGTATATATGGGATGTTTGTTATGAAAGTGGGTATGTATGGGATGTTTGTTATGAAAGTGGGCAAATATCAATAAGCCTCAAAATTATATGTATAAATATTTTAGGTAGAAAACAATTGTTTGGTGTTTTGTGGTTTTTGAATAGTACTCACTTAATACAAATAATACAAAATAATCATAAATTCATAATTACATCATAATGCATTTGGATATGGCATTACTATTTTAGTATTAATATATCGCATCACACTACTAATTAAATTAAATAAATCCAATAAACCCCCGTAAAAGAACCCTGCCACCGTCGGCGAGGGAAATACGAACGATGCGGCTGTTAAAACTAAGTAAATTTCGCCGCTGCCGGCCATGGCCGTCGCCGCCGCCGCCTCCTCTCCATTTGGTCAGCTATTATTCCTCCTCTTCTTCGCATTCACTATTGACTAGCTCAGTCAGGCACCACCACCACCGCAATGGGTGGCACAATTACAACCCCGGATGCTTTTCCTTTTCTCGGCGGTTCTCCACCGAGCCCGGCGACTCCGAACCGGATAAAGCGGTCCCCTCACTTGAAGCTGATGAATCAGACGAGCCGCTTCTCGCCGAGCCCGGCGTCTCAGAACCGGATCAAACGCTCCTCCCATTTGAAGTTGCTGATCCAGACGAGCCGTTTCTCGCCGTGCAAGCTGTTATATCTATGCTCGATTACTACCACGGTGCGACCGGCTTTCCATGGTAGGCGCTGTACAAATATTGCATTGTGCAACGTGCCAGTTCGCGCGCTTATTTGTTCATGTATTCCATTTTGTAGATAGTGCTGCACGATTTTAAATTTTGTAAATTAGTATGTGAAACTAGAGCTGTTGCATCTGATCGTTTACTCTAGGTACTGGATATTGAAGAATGGATTTATTTATTTTTGGTTTTTAATGAAGGTTTGTGATTTGCCTTTTTTTTTTTAACTGCAGAAGGCTTTTATTGCTTGATTAATTTCTGTTATGGGGTTTCAATTATTGAAAACTGACTGAATTCAAGTGGGACTTTGTAGGTGGATAGTGATCTCAACATCTACAATTGCCATGAGACTTGCACTGTTTCCTATAAGTGTGGTGCAACTTAAAAAAATGAGGAGGTTAGGAATGCTGCTACCTAGACGTGAGTTTTCATATCCCATTGACATTAATCTAAATTTCATCTGAGAAAAATCATCTTTTCCCTTTTAGTTCTTCATTTATTTAGAACTATAATGAATTTCTGTAGGTGAATCTGTACCTTCCTTATGTTTACAAACATTGAAAATAGAGGGATGAATCTATGAGCGATTTATCTTTAAGTTTCTTAGCCTCCAAACTGGAAATAGTTCTTTTGTTGCTTCCCTATTTGATCTAGCAGTTTTGTTATAAGCACCTGAAATGAAACTACCAAATTACTACAAACAGGAGGGATTGCTTGTATTATAACCTGGTACAATGAGACCCTTCGTGTGTTTTCTTAGGCAAGCAAATTACATTAGAAGGCAACTATCTGTTTATTTTGGCAGTTATCATGTTTTTTCTCTCTACAGTCTGTCTGAGAGTTATACTTGGATATGTCATAATTGGAAGGATTTCTGTAAACTGTATCATATTTTTGGTGTTCTTAATAGTCCCTCGACCATTTCCGCGGCGTCAGTCAAAACGAAGTTTCATAGACCAATTTGCCCTTTTCTTGAAGGAGAAGAAGGCAGCTAGATGCCCTTCATTGTTTTGGTTCGTCTCATCATTTGCTATCCAGGTTGTGTTCCTTTTTTTATTATATGATACATATTCTTTGGGACCTAGCTGAAGGATTCTTCTTGTTGGAGAATTGTATTATTGTGTAACCATGTAATTTTGTTGAAGATGTTTATTGCATTACATTTGACTGCTGCTAGCCAGAAGTAATTCTCTGAACTATTAATCATATCAAAATTATGTTCCTCTTATCTTCAGGTGTGATTTGCTCAAGGAGCTACTTCTGCATTAGAGAAGCAAAATTAGAAGAATTTATAAGCTAATTAATTATAGGAAATGTTTGCATGCAGAGTTATGTGGATATGATTTGCCTTTTGTCTTTTTGGTTCATCTTCAGCATTTCTCTTTATATTTGGCTATCTTTTATGGATCAAATCATATATCATGATGAGTTCCACCTGTAAATGCTTTTATTATACTATTCGATATTACCTGGACCGACTGAGCTAGGACTCTGACTATAACTTTTATTATATTCTATCAGAGATGGAACTTCATGCTTCGTTCTCTCGTTCATTTTAATTTGTGGCATGTTAATGATGAAACTAATAATTGAGCTATTTCATTTTATGGCTACCACTTTCTCCTTGTTCATGCTATCTATAATGACAGATGAATCACAAAATTTATGTAGGTCCCTTGCTTTTTCCTGTGGATTGCTAGTATCCGCAGAATGTGCTTGGATCATCACCCTGGGTTTGATAGTGTAAGGCACTTCATAGTTCATGTCATTTTACTTTTAAAGTGTTAAGCTGAATGCTTCTCATGTTGGTTTTGAAAGCCATGCATATATATAGCGTCAAACTATATTTTTGGCAATTTATAGGAAACCTAACAGACTCAAACTAAGATCCCATCTTTAATGTTTACCCTTCTTGTTGTTTTGATCTGTTGGTAAATTGACGGGGTGAACTAATTCTGAATGTTACAGGGAGGAATTTTATGGTTTCAAAACTTGATTGAATATCCACATGGTCCTTTGGGATTTGTATTCCCATTCTGCATTGCAGCCTTGCATATCACTAATATTCAGGTTTAGCACTACCCTTAAAACACTTAGATCAAGATACTTTATTTTTTGGGGTATTCTAGAACTGATATTTCAGATGTGTATCTTAAATGTTTTGTATTCAGTGCTTATTTTTTCCTCTTTTCAGTTGTCATTTGCGAGGTCACCACTTCAGAAATTACCAGACACCTTAGGATCCTTATCAAAGGTAAGCTTAAAGAAGTTAATAGAGTGTTGGGTAAAAGGCTTTCATTAAATTGTTAAATTAGTAGAGTGAAATTGATATATTTTGTGCAGTTCTTTGTGTACTACTTTAACACTCCTGATAATGTGATCCTTTGCATTTCATTGCAGGGATACATGGGTTTTTTGTTGATTATGACTCTGCCTATGTTGACTGCTACATGTAGTGTTCCCCAGGTAAATTGAAAGTCTGCACTTTTTCTTATTCTTGCAGTTCAAGTAATGCCTTGGCATGTTGATCACTTGCATGCAGGGTATGTTAAATCACTGTTCATAATGATATATTGTATGTTTGCATTTCTTTGTTGTAGTGTTAGCATGTGGTGTGGTGGTCTAATCTTATATTCTTCGCAGTTTGCACTTATAATTTCCAATAGCCTTGTTATTGAAGCCTAGTTGAATCATGGCACTGTTTCATAAAAAATACTGTAACATTGCTTTTACTTAATTTTTTTGAATTTGAATGTTCTCTCTTTTCATATCTTGCAGGGAAGCTTAATTTACTGGCTTTCAAATAGTACATTGAGTTTGATACAGGTTGGTGTTGTTGCTCTAAAAATATGCTATATTTTGATCTCCCTTGAGAAAGAACCAGATGCTAGCTATTCGATTTATGAAAGTATACAACTCTGCAAGGTTAGCAGGGAGCAAAAATTTGTAATAATGGTGTGAGGCTGTGAGCTTATGAAGAAAAAAATAGCTTTTGGTGCTATAGTCTTAAATGAGCTCTTCTTCCTCCTCCTCTCTCCCCTCTTTCGTGACTTCTCTTTTGCAATGATAGACAACTTTGAAATACAATATCGTCGGATGGATGCTAAATTTGTTATGGCTTGCTATTCTGTGCTTTCATATTTCTTTTTTCTTTTTTTCCTCATTTCTTTGTTCCCTTCGATCTACAGCATTTATGCCTTCGCAATCCTACTGTACTCAAGTCTTTGGGGCTTCCTAAAGTAATCAGTCCAGGGGAAGCACCAGCTGTTAAAAAAATTGGCAAATCCGGATTAGCAGATATTGTTATAATGACTAAGGAAGGAGAAGTACATGCCCATACCTTATCGCCTGTCGAACTGGTCAATGTGAGTGATTATGTGTCATGCTCTTTTAAAATGCTTTTATACTTTAAGTGACTCCACTTAAGTTGTTAATCCACCTCGGTACTTTTTCTACAGTACTCAATTAAAGTTTTATCTACTGGTCGTAAGGATATTGCAATCATGTGTCTAAGGTAAAAGAATCTTCGCTCTCAGTTTCAGAGTCTTGGCTTTCTCTTCTATGTTTATTTTGCTTTTCTCTTGAAATATGAACTGCAGACTTGCCCTTGACAAGGACCCTGGGTTTGTACGAGCCATGCTTATTTTGGGGCAGACACTGAAACAGGAAAAAGAACTTGTTGAGGCTGCTGAATGCTTCGAAATGGCAATCTCAAAGGTCTGATTCAGTGGAAATCATGCATACACCTCTTCTTTTTTCTCCCTCTTCAGTTTCATCATTCGTGATAAGTGATAACAATATACTCCATTATTCTTGATGCATAAAAAGCTCTTAGTAACTGAAAGATTAGGCATATGCATATGCCTAGTTTTGTAGTAAATAGGTCAGAATCTTTACTATCATATAACTGTACCTGACTGCAGGAGTTTACTCTTTGATTCAGCTCCTTGCGGATGGCTATCCTACAGAAGTCGAAGAACTTGATCTTTTGATCCTTTCATCTCAATGGGCGGGTTTAGCTAATGTGGAGCAGGTACTATCTGAACTACCAAAACTTGTTATTTTCAGCAACCTACCCACTCTTGCAAACTACAAACCATCGTAGCTTTTGAAGATTTTCAGTTAAGTACACTACAGCCATTTGCATCGAGCGCATATGGTTGAATATGATATTCCAAGAACACTTATACCATGTTGCTCCAATCTTATTATGCTTCTCGATTTTCTGAAACTAAGTGTTGATGTCATAGCTTGTATCAATGAATGCATCAACAGCTTTTCTTTTTGAATAAATCTTGTTCAGGGGAAGATGGAGCAGGGCCTTGTGCACCTAGAAAGAATAGCTCAACTTAAAGAACCCAAGGATTCAAAGAGCAAGGCCCACTACTACGACGGTTTACTTCTTCTATCAAGGTATGTAAATCGTAATTGATGCCACGACTCACCTCTTTCCTAGTTTGCCATTTGAGCATTTGCCAGTTATCTCTTAAAAGTGTGAAAGTTGCCTTCTTTGTAACTGCATATTCACTAAGGTTTTCTCGTCGTGTTTTTCTAGTGCTTTGGTGAATGTGGGCCGTGAAGACGAGGCGCGGAAGTACTTGCAGATGGCTGCGGCTTATGACCCTGTTTACAGTGTGTACATTAAACATCTGGATGACGATTCGAAGAAGCTTAGCACTGATCCATCTAAGACCACGAACTAGCATACTATTTTTGATAACTTGTTTTCTCTTCTATATTTTGTTGCTCAATTATAAATTTTCATGCCATTTTTTCTTCTTCCGGCAAATAGCAATAGCAGGTTTTTCGAGGTAAATCAATAAAAAGTTAGAGCAGGATTCACTAGTTTTGGGGATTCTGGATTCATTCTTTTTAGAAAGTGCAATATTTACTATCTATTTATGTGTGTGTTGATTGTGCATAGCTCGTTCCATAAAAAAGTTCTACTTTAAATACAATAACACAACTTATATAGCTCCCAAAAACAACGAGCTCGTATTTGTTTATACACATACACTGTTCAAGATCCTTCATTGAAATGGTTGGACGGTGATGGGTTAAATTTGAAAGATCATTGGAGTATGTATTTTTGTTGAATTTAACATGAAACAATGCTAAACTATAATCAACAGCAGTTTCTGTAACTTGCTTCTTTTAGTACTCCCACCAGAAAATTGTCTTTCTAGTTTCTATAAAGAATTTATATCCTTGGATTTTCTTTCTGAAACTAACCCATGTAATATATTTATAAACCCAATAAATTTGTTTGTAAATTTTACAAAATATAAGGGGCGTGACTGTCGATAATTTAAAAAAAAAAAAAAATTGGGGAAGAGACCAAAATGAGATAATTGTTGATCAAGTAAACATTGAATCTAGTAGAAGCATTCCTAAAATAAGCCCCTTAAAATCCCACCTCCAAAAACCCGGGGTTTATCAACCATGCCATTCTCCACCATAACTAAACTCCGCCGCGCTCGACCGCCGCTCCGCCTCTTCTTGTGCTACTACTCTTCCTCTTATTCTTCGCATTCACTGCTCACTTGCTCAGACCACCACCACCGTGAAGGGCGGCGTAATTACAGTTCTCGACTATCGACGGAGCTCTACTGCCACTCACCTCTTGATTGCTGTTCCGTTCCCCGACGATTCTCAACTCTTCCCAGCGCCTCTGAACCGGGCGAGCAGTTTCTTCCGGTTCAAACTCTGATCTCCCTGCTCGATTCTTGTCACGATGTCACTGGATTGCCATGGTAAGAACGATTAATCCATGTCGATATGTGTTTCTGTTTGAATTTCTAGCGAGAAGCATGCAGTTCTAGAATTCTGAAACTCCGGTGCAGGAGTTTGATGAAAATTCAAGTCTCAGAATTGGAATTTCAGATACTTCGATCATATTTGAATGATATTATTTGTTTCTCCTCCATCAGATGCAGTTTAAGAACCCGAATTTCGTGTTCGAATTATTGATTGCTGTTTTACATATCCAGATCAAGTTTAGAAACCTTGTGTTTGTTTTGTTTGTCGAGCATATCAGTGAAACTTATTTTTGTGCTTCCTTGTTTTGGTTAAGACATACTTTTTCCGATATTACACTTTTCATGAAATTTAACTACCAGCGCAATACTTTTTGTCTAATTGACCGAGAGCTGTTAGTGGTAACTTAGTCATTGGAACTCACTGAATAAGTTGAATTTTGTAGGTGGATCATAATCTCTTCATCTACTGTGGCAATGAGACTTGCAATATTTCCTTTAATTGTGTTGCAACTTAAAAAATTGAGGATGATAGGGGAGCTCCTGCCACAATGTGAGTGATCATTTGTACGGATGTGTATGAAAATAATAGTTATTTTTAGAAATGTAACATATGATTTTTTCTTTCTTTTGTATTCCTAATAGTACCTCCACCTATTCCACCACCTCTGTCAGGACGAAGTTTCAGAGACCAAATTGCACTTTTCTTGAAGGAAAAGAAGGCAGCTGGGTGCCCTTCAGTATTTTGGTTCTTCTCCTCGGTTGCTGTTCAGGTTATTTTCCTTGTATTATACTCATCTATTTGTTCAGCCCCTAGCTAAATATTTCTTCTTCTTGCAAAATGATACGGCTTGCAGTCATATGAGCTCTCTAAGATATCCGGCGCATCGTAACTTTTGAGTGCCGCTAGCTGCAATTATTATTTATGAAGTAAATTTTCCTGAACTACGAGGTTAATCTGTATGTTGGGGGGACTATTCTTGGAGGGGGGTTACGTCCGCATTAGAGAAGGTCAAGAACTTATAAGCTATTGAGTACCTAGAATCTTTCAAATCCAGCTCTATGTGATAGGGTTAATCTTGCTTATGTGTGTTCATAATCATACTTCACCTACCAATGACCTTCATCTATCAATCCATTTATTTTTCAAAATCAGTTCCAGTTGTTAGAAATGTGTTTTGGGGAAAAGGATCGTATATGAAGAAAACACAAACAGACTATATTATGAACTTAAGACACTCAGTTTTGGTTCCTCTTCCAAAGTCTTTGCACAAGATAAAAAAGCTAAGTACCCCCATACATTACCTAAATGCTATATCCAACTGATCGAGAATCCTAGTGGCAGTTTTCCACCTGGCTTCTTTTTATCCAATTGTATGTTAGATGGAGTTGCATACTTCTTTCTCTTCTTTTAATTAATATGCAGGTCCCTTGCTTTTTCTTGTGGCTCATGAGTGTTCGTAAAATGTCACTGGATCATCACCCCGGTTTCGATACGGTATTTTGCTTTAAACTAGACGAATTTGTTTTGGATTGCATTTCTGCATTATTATTAAGCCATTTTTAACTCGTAAAGTTTTAAGATGAGGTGTCCTATTATCTCTCTCTTTTTTGTTGGTTTAGTTACTGGCAACATAAATTTCATCCTCGAATATTGCAGGAGGGAATTTTGTGGTCATTGAACTTGACTGAATTTCCACATGGATCATTAGGGCCTATTTTCCCACTGTGCATTGCAGGCTTACATTTTGCTAATGTTCAGGTTAAGGATAATACTTTATTGCACTTAAATCTTCACTCTAATTTTGCTTAAAGGTGTTGTACTGTTGTGGAACTGATACATAGTTTCAACTTCCAAGTGTATCTATAGACTAGGTGCTTGTCCTTCATAGAGGTGATTTGACAGCATTTTATGATGTCTTGTGTGTTCCATGAAACAGAACTTCTTTCTTGCTTCAATGATGCATGCTGCCGTGATGATCAGGGCTGAGATAACTGATGTATAATAGTACCCTTTCTGTAATTCCTTTACTATTTTATGAAATCTGGCTGATATGGACTAGAGAGAGGTTTATGCTATAAGAGGAGCTGGGGGTTATGGAATTATTATGTGGGATCTGTCTGTTGGTGACCTTAGGTCGCAATGCATGCCTAATTCTCTGTGGTACCTCATCTTTTGTTTCCCATTCAATTGAATAAAGTTAGTCCGATAGTTGGAATAACTTCCACTATCCTTTCAAATAACCAAGAATGCTGAGATGGCAAATGAAATTTAACGAAGTTTAAGATGAGAGCTAAACCTATCAAATATTACTCTAACTTCTTAGATTATTTTACAAACTAGTTATTAGATCATTAATTCTCATCTTCCAAAGAAAATGGGCCATTTAACCAGTCAGAGGGGAAAATACTGAAGATGATTATTTTTTTCTAATGATTTCTTAATCACACTTTCTTTACATCTGTGGAATACCATGGTTACATAAAATCAAGAGGCTCTTGTTCTGGATGCCTTTTATATTTCTCTGTTATTAATTGATTGCTAACACTGACAGAATCTACATAATCTGTGGTCTTGAGAGCTTCGTATTCAAGATTATCTGCTGAACTGTTGATATTTCAGTTTGATCCTTAATCATGCATAAAGTATATTTTCTATAATCTGGTCCATGATCTAATCCATAGAGCTCATTTTCTTTGATTTTCAGTTGTCTCTTCGAAATTCGTCACTTCAACATGTACCGGGCACTTTAAAATTCTTGGCAAAGGTGAGCTGAACTAACTAAATCATGGAAATCCTCTCTCTGATTCATCCTTCTTTCTCCCCTCCATTAAATCCTTTGAAGTGGGAGAATAGTAAGCTAATCACAGGAGAACTTATGGAAAGTTTTCCCAAGACCATCCATTAATGCTCATGTATCATAATATTTGTTAATGTCCCAGGTTTGTGATCTAGAGTAGTGCATCAAAATGTGATAATTTCGTTGCTTGCAAATAAACAAGATTTTTGCTACAGCTGATATATATGCTTAAAAAGAATGATCATAAAAGAGGCATTCTTCTATACATCAAAAAGAAATTATAATAGAAAGAAGCATTATTGTATGCATAAGAATAAATATCCTGTGAGTATTGGTTCCTAATTAATAGAATAAGGATGGTTTACACAAGAACCCATCTTTATTTATATATAGATCATGTATTTAATTGCCAACTTTCAAATGTCGTGTTGTAATTGCACTGCAGTTTTCCCTATATTCTATAATGTTCTAAGTTCATGAGGGTGTTAGAATATTGCTGATAATCTGATCTTTCTCTTTGATATGTAGATATACAAAGTTTATTTGCAACTGCTTACACTGCCTATATTGCTTGCTACTTTCTATGTTCCCCAGGTAATTGACTTTCAATTTTTCTGGATGTGACAATCTTGTTAATGTTGTGGCATGTAGATATTAATTTATACTTTAATTTGAAAGCTAAATCTTGTTCATATCTTGCAGGGATCCTTAATATATTGGTTTACTAATAGTACATTCAGTCTCATACAGGTTGGTACTGTTGTTCTGAAAATCACATATTGTTGCAAAATCATTAAACTTCTTATTTCCTGTGAGAAGAATTTATTTTACTTCTCCAAATGGAAAAAGAACTTTTGCTTAATTATATTGGCTAACTTAGTGTGTAAAAGATTTTTAGTTCAGACTATGATCGTCAATGTTGGCGTTAGGTATCTCCTAGGGCCTTAGATGGTCTTGGCATGTGAGAAAAAAGTGAGCTGCTTTTCTTTTTTGTGAAATGATAGTCTCTTGTGTGTTTATACAAATGATAATAATTTCAGCATCCTAGCATAAAACATATGCTATGGAGTATTTGTTATCTAGTAGCACCATATCGATTTCTTTGTTTGTATGCCTTTCAGTTATTATGTCTCCGCAATCCTAATGTTCTTGAGTATTTGGGGCTCCCTGAAATTAATGCTTCAGCATTAGCTCCAACTGTTACACAAAGAGGCATCTCTGGATCAGCTGATATTGTTATACGGACAAAAGACGGAGAAATGTCTGCAGAAACCCTACCACCTGAAGACTTGGTTTCCGTGAGTGATTTCTTGGCATCTCTTAATGGTCTAACAGTACATGATGGAAGTTTTTCCTATTAATTTATTTGAGAACATGTAAATAGTTTTCAATCGAAGTCTTAGGTGGCGGCCAAAAGGATGCAGCAATTGCATTACTAAGGTAACAAAACTCGATGCTCATTAGATGATTGGATTTTTTTCGCTATATTAATGTTCGGTTTTCTGGAATATGAACTGCAGAGTCGCCCTCGAAAAGGATCCTGGGCATGTAAGAGCTTTGCTTATTATGGGGCAAACGCTTTTACAAAAAGAACATTATGCTGAAGCTGCTGAGTCCCTAGAAAAGGTTGTTTCAAAGGTCTGATTCAATCTTATATTGAACTACATATTTATTCTAATTTAGAAAATTATCAAATAGATAATGTTATCTCAGTTGCTTGTATCAATATCATGTCCGTTCCATGTTAAATGATAATGCAGCATCCTTAGTAGCACAAATGATCCTCTGAATTATCATATTTCTCAAAGTACCTCAAAAACTGAAATATTCTTGTGAACGCCACTTTCTATTTAGCAATCGACTTCTGTTATCGTATAACGGTCCCTGACTGAAGGTTTGCACTATAACTTCGATTCAGCTACTTGCCAACGGGAATCCTACAGAAGTTGAAGAAGTTGATCTTTTGATTCTTTCGTCTCAATGGGCGGGTATTTCAAACATGCTTCAGGTACCGTCTAAGCTCCTATGTTACTGTGGAGAGATTTCTATGATGACTATTTATTATACATTAGTTGTTATGCTATAAGTCTCTGCAAACAGCGTATAAGTCTTAGAGAATTTTGAGAAGACACATTGCATCGCATCTTGATGCAGTAATATCTATGTTCCTCTATCTTGTCGAGCTTCTACAGTCTGCCACTATGTGCAAGTCATCACTGCGTAGGTTGTCGAATGCCTTATAAACTATGTCATCCGCTGCAGAGGAAGATGGACGAGGGTCTGGTGCATCTAGAAAGAATAGCTCAGATGAAAGAGCCCCAAGATCCAACAAGCAAAGCCCACTACTACGACACTTTAATTATCCTCTCCAGGTATCTACTAGTGGTCTCTTGAAATTTCATCGGTCTCTGGATTCGTCGTTTGTTCTGATATTTCCTTAACTGATACTGCAGTGCTTTAGCAAATATGAACCGCAGAGCTGAGGCGTTGAGGTACTTGCACAAGGCTGCTGCTTACAATCCTACCTTCAACAGGTATATCGAACAATTGGAAGCCGACGCAAGGGGATTCGCCAGCAATCTATCTAATAGCAATAGATATTTATGAGTAAGTTCACACCATTTCTGGTCCAACTCTCATTCTTCCTTGTGTATATTCATATACACGTAAAAGAACGCTATAGGACGGGCCTTTGGGAACGGGGTTCATCTTTTATACAGACACAATAAGTGCTATAGTCATACAACTTCTTGTGCCATCCTTTTCCACACAACTCGGAACTCCCTTTCCCATTATGAAGAGTTAGGTGTGATGGTAGAAACCACACATAAATCTCGTGGATCGAGGCCAGCGGACACGTGTGCACAGGCTATTCGACACGGACCAGCGGAGGACGAGATTGAAGCTCTATTCGAGTACGTCGCTGGAGCATGTCTCATGTTTGGATAAATAATGCAGGGGATGATTGTGGGGTGCAGATTGTGAACGGCTGAAAATTGAGGAATCTTTTGTGGTTGCATTTGCTGCAAATCAATGCTTTCACGACTCTTTGAGTTTCTTCATTCAACCAGACCGTCTAACGGCTTAAAGCATTCTATTTTTGTCTTCGATATATCTCTCTCTTATTCCCTTTTCCTCTCTTCTTCCTCAATTATTGACTCACTTAGGAGCGTACACGAATTGAGTGGCTTCCAAACATAGCACCATCGTGTGTGTATTATTTATTTTACAAAAACTCGTGTCAAGCTGTCTCATCGTCAGATTAATCGAGATCTCAATACTTTTTTAATTACAAATATATCGTTGGATATGATTTTAGATCCCAATATTGACTTGTTTTAAGGTGAATTTGTCTCACACAAGACTTTTCCTTTTAATTTTATACCCAATAGTGATTTTGATAAATATTGTCATATTGAGTTCATGAAATCTAACTTTGTCATCTTTTTACTCTACTCGATGTCAAGCGACGAGTTCACTTAAAACATACTTCCTCCGTCCACGAAGATATTGCAACGTTTGACTTGGTGCGGGTTTTAATAAAATGTACTCCCTCTGTCTTTTTTCAAATGACACAATTTCTTTATTGGATTGTCTCACTCCAAACGGCACATTTCATAAATGGGTTGATTTAAGACTCAACTATTGGGTAGACATGTGAGACCTATATACTTTACATGTTTTATGGAGTGTTTCTTAATCTTTGTGCAAAAAGTGTTGTGCCATATGTAGTGAGACGGATGGAGTAGTTGACTTTAGTTGTAGTGGAGCATGGGTCACACAAAAAAGTATTGTTAAATGTAAAAGTAATGTTAGTGGAGAATGGGTCCCATATAAAATTATTGAAAAGTGTAAATAAATATTAAAGTAAAGGTAATAAAGTGAAATAGAGTGTGAGGTCATGTCCAAAAATAGAGGTGCATAATCTTTGTGAACGTCCCAAAATGGCAAAAAGTGCATTATTTTCGTGGATGGAGGGAGTAGTATTATTCGAGTTTGCTTTAATTTTCGCCCGAAAATATTTGTCAATAAGACCTTGTAAATATATCAGAGCATGCAATTTTTCATCTCTAGTTGCATGCTCATTTGGGATAAATAAGAGTATCCACAGCAGAGACCTCCAACTGCCAAAAAGTAGTAATATTTTATTAATATAATGTAGAGACCTCCAAAGCTTGCAGTGGAGACCTTCATGTTGGAGGTCTCTACATAATTTTTATTTTTACTTTATTTTTTGTTTTTATTTAATTTAAATAAAAATAATTCAATTAATTAAAATAAATAAATTGTATTGAATATTGGA
>JAYJMF010000044.1:60127-75465 GCA_036873715.1 Salvia sclarea | reverse complement strand
TGGTAAAAGGAAGAACTATATTAATATAAAGAATTGTTTATCTATAGCTAGCTAAATGCGAGTGAACTTTTTTTTTTTTTTTTGTATTTATCTTTACCCCTTGCTAAATTTATTTTGTTGTTGAGAAGTAAAACAAATGGATTTACTAACAGAGATCATTTTTCGATAAATTACGTTTATACGAATACAAGTAATTTTATGTTGTTGACTAAAAAGCATACTCATTGTATTCTCCACAATATTTCTCATTAATATTATGAGTTACTTTACATATAAAAAAACAAAGGTAAAATTGTCCCGTGCACGGGCACAAATGCTAGTTTATGAATAAATAGAAATTGTGAGCCCGGCCCAATTACACCCATATAAACTTCACTCCCTTAAACCTCGTCTCTGATTCTGATTCTGAAAGCCGAATAACAAAAAAAAAGAAAAAATTAAATCCTACAACTCTCTCTTTCTCTCTCTGTTTCGCCATGGAAGCTCTGTCGAGTTCCGCTTTGCAAATTAAGAGGTTCTCAGACAGGTCGTCTGGAATTCAGTCTGCTAAAACCACTAACAAGCATTGCGCTTTTTTGAGAATCCCTCCTAGCTCCTCGCAGTCCTTGCGACGCGCCTCTCGAGTTTCGGCGCTCGCGCGGGAACTGTCTGACGACGGCGAGGAAGATAGCCGCTTGGATAACGATAACGGCACCGTGCGTTTGGTATCCGAAGAGACTCTATCTCTATCTCAGGTAACAAGAAGATTCCATCAAAAGTTTGCATCTTTCCCCTTTATTTTCTGCTTTTTGAGGCTTTCCAGTAAAAAAATTAGGGTTATGGCGATCTAATTTTAGTGTTAGGAATGTATATTTTTGTAAAAAATCGTTGCTTTTGTCTCGTAAACCTGCAGGGGCGTATCTATCGGTGACAAAAATCTCAATGAGTGTTCTTTGTTCTTTATGCACTTTACCATATGAGTATTGGCTGTTTTTACTATTTGAATACAAACTTCAAATAAGCCTAGCAGCTCCCCACCACACACACACACACACTACACTAGCTGTGAGGAATATTTTTAGGGAGCTGAGCTTTAATTCGTCCCAGACTTATTTCATCTTGGAATTGGAACGTGTTGCGGTTTATTTTTGTCCTTTGAAATAGTCTTAATTTTAGTTGGGGTCTGTTCAGCTAAATAAATGTCGTTTCCTTTTTATCTAATCGCAAGGGATGCAGGTATTAAATATACCTACTTCCCTGTAAGCTATGAATGAGTGTCTCCAGATCTTGTTTTTTCTTGTCTAAACACTGTTTGCTGTATTTAACAGTCAACAAGATCGAGAGCTTGGTTAAAATCTGCTCTTGATCTTGCTTATGAGTTCATTTACATATCCTAGCAGTGCACAACAAGCCATTTCATATGATAGAGTGATGAATATAAACAGCTTAAGTTTTCTATATGACGTTGTGCTTAATGTGTTACCGTGCATAGTTATGAAAAAAATGTCGGGAACATTGTCATTGAACCTTGAGTGCATGAAATTGCATCTATTGAGGAGTATTTAATATTGCAAATTATTGGTATCATGGCTAACAATTTCATTCTTCCCCTAGACTTTAAAAACTAACAGGAAAAAGCATTCTTCTTAATTGTTCTATTCTACAAGTTGGTGGTTTTCTCATATTGTGCTCATGAATTTAAGAGTTAGTTATACTTTTGCTAATGTAGCTTCATAAATTAGACATCTTTTCTTATGATATAGTCCGTGAATGGATATTTCAAATGGCTTGTTCGGCTTTGTTGTGACGGCCTCTCTCATATCCTGAAGGGTAATTCATCAGATCTCCAACAAAGTAGTGTACCGGATATAAATTTGACGACACCTCCTCTTATGGGCTCATATGGAACTACAAGTGGGGGAGGTACAAGAGCTGGGCTTTTCAGAACACCTATATCTGGAGGGGTGCAAAGTGCCACCTCTGCTCATGGCTTACCAAGACCAGCCTTAGCAGTCCGGAATTTAATGGAACAGGTAAAGCTTCTTTGCCTTCTGAAATTATCAGTACACATTCTCTAGAACAATAGCACATCTTTTGACATGTCTTTGTACCATTCTTTTAAATATGGAAAGGCTAGATTTGCTCACCTGTGCACAGTGATGTCACGTATGCACCACCGCCGAGAGGGTTATCCATTTGGATCACTTGTAGATTTTGCTCCAGATCCTATGGGACGTAAGTTTGTTATTTGCTCTTATCTTTGACAGAATGTGCAGATGGAACTCTGTAGTTTTCGTTTTGGTTATTTGGTTGACACTGGAGATGATTAAAATGATCCTTTGAGAAAAGAATGCCCATTTTGCAACTTTAGTCCATCTGGATAATTGTTTCATCTTGTATTTCCATAGATCTAGAGTGAATGTCGAATTGAATGTGGAATCATCCTTCTGCAGATAGTCAATTTTAAGTGACATAAGTTTCATCCTTCAGAAAGTACTTTCTTTATGGTTTAATGTTTCAATCTACTTTCACTCCTTACTTCCCTACATGACACAAAGTATCTCTTGCTTAATTAAATAATTGCTGTTATTTCACAATATTTAATCTACTCAATGTTGATTATGTTGTGTCCTGTGATAGCTTGGACCTGATTTTTACCCACAAGAAACATATCAATCCTCGGTGCTAATTATCACTATGTTTCTTCATTACTTTGACACTACGTCTATGAAGAATGAAAGAATCTCTAGCGGCACAAATTTTCAAAATTGTGAAAGATATAATGCTCGTGTACCTGACAAGTTTGACTTACCTATATTCTATATTTAAGAAAATCGGTACTGTGCCTTGGGCTATGATGAGTAGTATTTTGACAAACTTTTCCCTGCAGATCCAATATTTTCATTCTCACCATTGGCTATACACACTAGGAACTTGCTGGCTGATCCAAAGTGCACACTAGTTGTGCAGGTTAGCAGCCTTCATGAAGTTTAATTTTTTATCATCACTTTTCCTTGCTGCATTTTCTTTTCTCTGGTTATGAAGACATAAAACTTCATCAGACTCCTGGATGGAGTGGCTTGTCAAATGCACGCGTAACAATCTTTGGCGACGTATACCCCCTCCCAGAGGACCAGCAGGTGACTTCATTCTCCAACTGGATCTCTAATTACTTTTTTAAAAATTGTCAACCAGAACCATCTGACTATGGGAAAGCGTGTTTTTATGGTTTCCCTTCTTTTGCCTGGTGTTATTATTCTTATTCCTGAAAATGGTGGTATGTCTTGCTTGATTACCAGGAATGGGCTCATAAACAATATATAGAGAAACACCTTCAGGGACCTTCTCAGCAGTGGGGGAATTTCTACTATTTTCGGATGCAAAACATTAGGTAACTACAAACAAAATTTCAGAAATTCTTTATTGACGAGCAGTAGTTGTTAACTACAAACAAATTTCATATTTAAAGATGTCTGTAGACTCCTGGTAGCCCAAAGTGCTTCATGTTTTTTTACCATCTACATCCAAAAACGGGTAATTTTAAGTAGTGTGATTGTATGAAGAATTAGAGTTGAGAGATAAGTGCATAGTCCCTTGAGTTGTTCGAAGCTGTCGAGCTGAGCAGCTATACTTTATCAAGAGATTAACCAGAACTTATTTCACATGGCAGTGATATATATTTCATTGGAGGCTTTGGAACTGTTGCTTGGGTCGATGTTAAAGAATATGAAACTCTTAGACCTGATCAAATCGCTGTCGATGGTGGTGAACAGAATCTAAAGGTATTTCTGCAAGCACTGTGCACTGTCACTATGCCTGAATATACATTTCTTGTGACGTTTCCTTGTTCTTAGGAACTAAATGCAATCTTCTCAAAGCCCTTGAGAGAGCTTCTATCGAAAGAAGCCGAGGTGGATGATGCGGCTTTTATATCAATAGACAGCAAGGGGGTCGATATTCGTGTCCGACAAGGCGCCCAGGTTCGGGCATTTCTTGATTCTGTTTCTTGAACCTTTCTGGATTTGTCATAATTCTCCTATTCTATTTCTTGAACTAGCTGTCATTTGATTCCTTCTTTGCAGTTCAATGTTCAAAGAATCTCGTTCGAAGGCGGGCAGAGCGTTGAAACGCTAGACGAGGCTAAGGAAGCACTTTGGAGACTCATGGATGGAGGCGAAATGCACAATCTGCGAAAATGAAGTGTGATTAGCTTTTATCTTATAATCTAAGCGCACCCTCGAAGAGCGACTGGGTGTGCCGGATAAACATAATAAGATTGTATTGTTTCTTTTTTTCTCCCCCCTGTTTTTCACAATCTGACTGCTTGAGGTAAATCGCTGTAGAAATAGTTTTGAGGCGAAAGGTTCAAAGTGAAGAAACATGAATCAAAAGCAGCAGCTAACTTAATTTGCACTTGCTTCTTCAATGAGGTGCCCACTCTGGATGTATAGGATTACATTTAGTCGAACAAACGACTTTTTCGTGATCGAGTTGAACTGCAATAATGCAACCAGATTGCAACATTTTTGTACAGTGTGGCGAAGTCCATCTCATCTTTAGCATGATATAGACAAAAATAAACATCCCAACATGGAAATTCTTCATTGGCTGCTTTGATTTCAATTCATGTCGATTTTGATAGTTGTAGCGAATAGTAACGAACACTTAAATTTCCACTTTGAACAAAGTGAGAGAAGGTGAAAAACACCCTAGTTTTGTAGTAACAGATAAAACAGTGAAGTGTAGAAGAAATTCCAAAGTAGATAAAATCTTTGAGACTATTCCAAATTTGTCACTTTCAATCCACTACATGGCCTTGCCAGTGGGGCTCCAAAATTATGCCTATCTTCATTTAGATTACAATTTGAATGCCAAGTTGTTACCATATTTCTCAAAAATATTAGTATTCCCGTGTCCGCAGCAATCGTCTCCAAGATACAAACAAACGGGCTGCGGTAAAAAAAGATGGGCAGTGAAAAAGAGGGGCAGAGAAATCAAGAACTGGAGAGGAAAAGAAGCAGATTTAGTCCCATGGCAGAGAGCAGCAATAGCAATAGCAATAATGGATCATCTTCATCTCCAGTGACAAGAATCCCTCTAGACCATCTCTTTGCAATCCTGCTGCTGCTGCCGATTGAATCAATCCTGTCTTTTTCCATGACATGTAAAAAGCTGAGATCTTTGGCGGATTCGGATTCGTTGTGGGAATCGGTGTGCAGGAGGGATTGGGGGAATGCCCCTGTTGAAGCACTCAAATCCTCCAACAATCTGCCATGGAAGAAGTTTTACCAGCAGGTTTATCAGTTGGATTCTGTCTTCTGCCATAGGCTGTTGCCTGAAGATGAGGGTTCTCCCACACCTAGAGCTTCCCATTCTCTCAATTTGGTCTCTGGTTGCTTGGTTCTCTTTGGTGGTGGCTGCACTGGAGGTTTCTTTCTCTCTCTCTCTTCAAATCTTTGTTAGTGGGAATTTGTTGATTGTTTTGCTAACCCTTGTACTGATTTTTGTACTAAAGTGGAAATAGTGATTAGTGAAGCTGCCTGCATTTAATGCGTTTTGAGGTCGCTACTGTGCTGTCCATTTCCAGTATGTTTTAAGGTTTCTTTATGCTTAGTTTAGTACAGTGTAAGAAGATAGGGTTTGAACAGATTTCTGACAGTCAAAAGTTGTGTTTGTAGTAGAAGAAGCAAGAATTTAATGTCTTCTTTTTGCTACCTTGATCAACATTAAACTCAATTCTTACTGCACTTGGTCCTGGCCTTCATTTATTGATGGATTCAAATGTTTAAGCCAAGATTTGTGAACATGTATGTAACAAGTCTTATGTTGTTGATTCATTGATGTTATGTTGCAGGTAGGCACCTAGATGACACATGGGCAGCATACACAGGCAATGATTTGAGAACATCACTAAAATGGCAGAAGATGAATTCAGGCATACCAAGTGGGAGGTTTGGCCACTCATGTGTTGTCGTTGATGACCTTCTCATCCTCTTCGGAGGGATCAACGACCACGGCGTCCGTCAGACCGACACGTGGATCGGGGAGATGACCGTCGACTCCAAGCACGGAATCACCATGTCGTGGAGGCTGCTCGACGTCGGCTCCATCTCCCCGCCGCCGCGGGGCGCCCACGCCGCGTGCTGCATCGGCTGCCGGAGCATGCTCATCCATGGCGGCATCGGCCTGTCCGCCCGGAGGCTCGACGACGCGTGGATCCTCGAACTCTCCGAGGACCACTGCCACGGGACGTGGACGGAGGTCACCGCGCCCCAGCCGTGCCCGTCGTCGAGGTCGGGGCACACGCTGACGCACATAGGCGGCATGCAGACGATCTTATTTGGAGGGCGGGGCAACGGCTTCGAGGTGCTGAACGATGTGTGGCTGTTCGACGCGTCCGACGAGCGCCATCAGAGATGGACACAGCTGCTATTCGAGATGCGCAACGTGCCTCAGGGGCTCTCGTTACCGCGGGTAGGGCACTCGGCCAGCCTCATCATCGGGCGTCGGCTGCTCATCTATGGAGGCGAGGATTCGTACAGACATAGGAAGGATGATTTCTGGGTTTTGGACATAAGCTCGATGCCTTGTGTGAGAATGCAGCGTCCCACCAATCTTAAACAAAATAGAGTGTTTAGACGAATGTGGAAAAGGGTTGAGTCTAAGGGGGAGAAACCACAGAGTAGATCATTTCATGGAGCTTGTGTTGATGCTTCCGGCCGTTTCTTGTACATCCACGGCGGGATGGTTGACGGCGTCATCCAGCCGGCCGACCCGTCGGGGCTCGGCTTCGATGGAGAAAGTTTTGTTGTGGATCTTCTGCCCCATCCATCCCTATAAGAGGAATGATTCTTGTTCATAAATTAGGACATTTGGTTTGTGAAGCTCCTAGGATTTCTTTGTGTTTTGAGGTAGGATTCAAGAACCCAATTGACTTGTACAAAGTTTCTGCTTAAGAAAGCAATAATATCACCCACTTTTTCTTATCGGAATAAAGATTATGCATTTATCATTCTGTGATGTACAGAGTCAATTCTATAAGAGCAGGAAAGAATATATATCTCTATATTAGACACAATCAATACAAACATGAAAAGGAAAGAATTGGCTATTAAAATTGATTACAAATTACAATGTTCATCCATATCAATACACCACCAACAAAATTGCTCATAACAAGAGCTTTGTCCTCCACATCTCCCCAAGGACCTTCTTTGGCGCTGGGTCATCAGGGCCTCTGTCTCGTTGTCCCGATGTAAAATACAGCATCCCGTTCCAAAAGCCAACTAGAGTGGTTTTAACGCGATAAGGAAGCTTTCCAATGACTGACCATTTCTGTTTCAGTTTATATTTAGATGAAAGGGTAAATTTACTACCGGAGCAACGATATATAGCATGTTTAGCACCAAATGCAGAAAAGATAAGTCACTTCCTCAATAAAAGATCAAATTAGGAGTTAAGAGGTATGTTTGAAGAATTTAGAAGACTACCTGGGTATCAAATTCAAATCTGAATATTTCTCCAACCAAAATCATCTTTTTGGTTATAGGATGCTTGTCCGTGGTACCTCCTACGATGATTAAAGAAGAATTAACAATTGCCCAAGCAAACTCAATATGGGAATCTGGCTTTGGCATAGAAGGTAGCACTTTCCACTTCATATCATCATCTAGCATGTAGACATCACCATATACAACCTGCAAGAAAGTAAAAGGTCAGACAAATGGCTCACAGAGTTTTGAGAGATATTTGTTACGTATTTCAGGATTTCTTTAAAGTATTACAGAAATCTTGGGAGCTCAGTTTTAGTTTTTGCTTTTGGCAGGACAGCAAACATGGGATCGTATTACCTGTTGGTAAATAACTAAATAGAGTACATTTTAGTAAGTAGGTTAATCTACCTTGAAAATGATTTTCAACCCAAAAATCATATGTTAGCATCAGTGTTCTGCTTAGTTTCTCTAACAGGTCAAGAACTGGATTACCTCATTCCGACGAGAGCATTTAAAAATTGGAGATCCAGGTTTAGCCATGAAATCACCCTCTTGACCACCAAAAGTATACAGACGGTCATCGAACACAACACAAGCCCTACATGGAACGAGAAGTATATCACACAAGCATGTTCGACAAGTAATACCTTCCAATCCAAAATCAATAGAAATTTAGATCACAAATATGGAATTAGATAAATTCTTCACCATGAAGGGTCCTCTCATACTGGCTACCAGAAACATGCATGGATGAGACTTTGGACAATACAGCAAATAATGGCTACCAAGACTAGTAAATCACAGACTAATTCCACCATTCAGAGAGCACTTTGCTCAAATTCTAATCTGTTGGCACACACTGAGACTTTGGTGTTGCTTCTATAGTTGGCAAAGTGAAATTTCCATAGGCCAAATAAAATAATTCTTCCAACGTGGTTATGTCAAATTATTTAGAGAACTCAGCGGAACTACTCAAAGTTAGTATGTTTCATTGCAGTTCTAACTTCTAAAGTTATTATGGTTAGTGAATCTTTTCCCAAAACAAAAAATTATGATCAATGAGTCAGTTTGGATTTTAGGTGCAGCTCATCAAGTCAATTATCAATTGCTATACTCTGCGCTAAACATGTAAAGTAACTAAACCAATAATAGATTATTCAAACAAATGATAAAGATTACTACTAAATTTTTTAAACTGAGCAGCAACAGGTTAAGAAAGCAAGTGTTAAGTGCTGACAGAAGAGAGATCTTATACCCATATACTATGTAAATTCTACTGTATGTAATTTAAACTAGAATGAATAGATGGAAACCTGTGAGGTCCACCACGAGGAATAGGAAGTTCAGATCGCCATCCCTTTTCTAAAACTTTTCCTTCTTTAACAGCAATACTCCAATGATCTACTCCAGGTGTACCCCTGTCCTCTTTGCTGCCGCCCATCACATGGAGTCGGCCTCTCCAAAGTTGGGTTGCAGGTGCATACCTAAGTAAATCGTGAGAATATGTCTCATCAAGATTAGCCTATAATTTTAAGCAACTGTTTGCCTTCCCAAAGATAAGCTATCCAAAGAGAACGGCTGATCATGGAAAAGGAGAATTGGTGGAAGAATATGTTGTACGCAAGAGTTAATAACCACGTAAAGAGTCCTTACCGTGGAACGGGTAAAGGTGGCATGTCCTGCCACTGCTTTGTTTCTGTGTCCAGTACAAATGTGTGAGCAGTTGGCCCTCTACATTGAGGACCATATTGTCCAGTCACCACATAAATGTATCTCCCATCTGTTACCATCCCTAAATGTGAATGCGCCATTTCTTTTGGCATGTCAAACCTTTCCCCCCAAGTGTTATCAGTGAAATTGTATATGTCAACATGAGAATGCACCTATAAGAAAGCAAAAAAAAGATTAGGTTTTGCTGACATATATACTAAAGGGAAAATGCAGTATGAAAGCAAACAAAGATCAGGTGTTGCTCTTTCAAACACTAAGTTTCCATGTGAAATATCAAATCCAAAACCATAGTAGAGCTAGCAGGAGTTTGCACGCATAACAACATTCTGTCATGTGATATTAGTGTCGAGCAAAGTAACAAAGCCATCAACATTGTTGTTTAGAAAGCATGGGAAACTAGACCTATCATAAGAAGCAATTCCCCAATTTTTTTTTTCTTGGTATATATTCCCCCATCTCGAAAGTTTAGAAATCCGAGTTTCAGAAGGTTGTAAATGGTCCAATTTATGAATGAGACGTCCATTAATATTTAAGCAACAATTCAGCTAGGGTGATCATTGAAAATCAGCCCAAAGATAGTGAATGATGCTAGAAAATCTAAGGTAAGGCGACATGAAATGAACAATTTAGCAATATCAGAAATGCAAGACAAGTTAAGCAGCAAAGATGCAGAAGACATGGTAGAAGAGGTTATCACACTCACATAATCAATTGTTCCATATCCAGCAAATACATAGAGAAGATTCTTGATCTGTATTGCGGCACCATCTAGACGAGGCACAGGTGCTGTTGCCATCTTCTCCCATTTCAACTCAGGAGCATCTAAATCAGTAAAAGTTGCTGATAAGACCCTCCCAGATAAAGCATCCTTCTTGTCTTGCTTATGCTTTTCCTGTCAGAGCGAGAATCAAGATGTCAAATTTTGCACTCCTCAAAAGCTTCCAGCTTAGACAAAACATAAAAGCAGGCTACGTCTTAGTACTAAGAAATCATAATCAAAATGGAAACAAATATATGATCATTTACAGAATAAAATAATGTTACCAAAATAATATTATTAGGGATTGCAACACTAAAATCAAGCAAAATAACACTGATTGAAGTAGGCAACATGATCAAGGAGAGTTGAAAGACGAAAAAAACTGATTCGAGCACCCATTAACCGCAAGGGTGGAGAAAATGGAGGTGAAAGCGACCTTAATCGGAGTGTTGGGCGCGGAATTATTGGGGTGAACAGGTTGGGGAACGATGATATTGGTGGAATCTGGGACAATCCAATTGGAAGAAGGTGAAGAGGAGGAAGCCCAGAGCAGATCTACAATGAGAAATAGGCCCAATAACCCCACCAATACGAACACGAACTTGGTCGTTTTGTGCTTGCCGGCAGCTGCTCTTGCCATGTTTCAGCATTCACGCATTGCTCCTTCCCCTTTCAGATTTCAACTCGATAACACTATGATAAAATTTGAGGAGAAGGAGAGGGAGATGAGTAAGTGCAGCTGTTATGAATTTATTATTATAGAATTAAAAAGTTATTGGAAAACGATTTATTGAATTTTGACGGTGGGTTTAGATTCGGAGAAAAGAGGTCACTGGTCTCATGTTTGTAGAAATTAATTTTTAAGATTCTATTCTTGCTAACTTAGATTTTAATATTTTATCCTGTTAACTAATTGAATTGTCATACATGTGTAGAATGTATATACTCGAAGTAATCTCAAATCTCAAATATAATTAAAATATCATTCTATTATACCTCTCGTCTCATATAGTAACACCAACTAATTTTCAAAATTCTCCCTTCGTCCACGAATTATTTACCCCTTTAGTTTGAGCATGAGATTTAATAATTTAGTTAAATGTGTGTTGAGAGGAGATGAGGCCCATTCGAATTATATTTTTAAATTTATTACTTTTAGATAACGTGTTAAAGGTACGTGCCCGATAATTATTTGAATTCAAACAAAGTAACATATTAAGGATATAAAATGGGTTTTGTGATGTATTGACATCTATCCAATGTCATATGGTCAAGAAAGTTGGTGACCAAATAACAAAGAAGCCAGCGACCGAAGCCACGGTGAACCGTGGCCGAAACTACAACGGTCATAAAGTTTAATTCCTTGTCGGGTAAGTTTCCACAACAGGTGTAATAATATGGGCTCTATCCCATAAGACTCGATGAAATAGACATGTGTGTGAAGATGAGGACTATCTGCACATCGACAAAATAACCCAATGAAACTTGACTCTTCCATGAGATTGGGTTTGGGCCATACTTTCGCGGCTTAGGTGGAAGGCGGAGAAAGCCTCCTTCCGCCTTCCGGGGGGCAAGCCATAAGTGAGTTACCACTCTGAAAGAGTCAGAAGTCTAACCTCGTGCCGGGACCTACAGGTTAAGGAACAGTTTCAAGTATACAGATTCTATGGGACGTAGCTTCCCGAAAGGTAACGAAGGCGTGCAAAGGTTTCATCGGGTTGAACGTAAATTGGCCCTCGAGTGCAAAGGCATAAGGGAGATTGGTCCTCTGAAAGAGTTAGAACTCTAACCTTGTGTCAGGATCTACGTGCTAAGGAACAATCTAAGGTAAACAGATTCTATGGGGCTAGGTCTTCTAAAAGATAATGAAGGTGTGCAAAGGTTTCCTCGGACTGAACGGAAAGATAACCCTCTACTCCACAGCTCTAGAGCTACTTACAACTAGCCAATTAACAATTCTCAAATGTATGAGTACTACATCAAAGATGAAATCATCGATTCTCTAGCAGCCGCTCATTTTATTTACTTTTGGGCTTTTGTTCATTTTCTTTTGGGACTTTGGTCGAACACCTGGGCAGTTGTTTGTATTGGTTTTTTTTTATCCTTTTTGCAGTTAATCAACTCCTAAATGGTGTTATTATATCAACTACATAATTTCAAAATTTAAAATTCACCCTGGCGGCCTGAGAATAGCTCGGGAGGCCTACCAGTACAGTATAAAAGTTAATGGTTTTGTCCCATTAAATTTTCTAATATACATCTTTGGGTATTAATTTCCTTATTCCTTGGAATCACGCCAGATTCGGAAGATAGGAAAGAGAAACTCAAGCTGCAGAAGGTCATCTCTGTTCTTCATCTCACAACGGCAGATTTGAAGATACAATCTCCTCCAACGGATCTATTTTTGAAGACGCCTATAAATAGAGGACCTCTCCAACACTTGAAGACTACCGACTCAACGCATAAGCTAAAACTCTGCTAAATTCAAAAGCTAGTTCAAGCATTCAACACATCAGTTTGAGTCGAAGAAGAGAACTCTGCTTTCAGTGTTAAATATTCTTAGTATCCTACTAAGTTTATATCTTGTTCTCTTAGATAATCTAAGCACTTATATTCCCATCTTAAGCTTAGATACACCTGTTACAAAGAGCCTGTTCTCTATAACCAATTAGAAGATTTTCAAACCCCTTCATTTTCAGTTAGAAAAGAGTGAGTTTGAGTGTGCTCGAGACAGGTGTCTGAACACTAGGTCCTTAGCACCCGTAAGCTAAGAGTTTAGGATTTCTTAGTGCCCGTAAACTGGGAAGAAAAAAAATCCTACAATGTGAGTAGGTACTGACGAGTGAAGTCAGTGTAAGGTTTGCTGTGCACCCGCAAACACAAGCCCAGAGTGATTGACTGTTTGATCAACAGTCCGTGGACGTAGGAGGTGTTTCTCCGAACCACATAAAATTCCCTTGTGTGTTGTAAATTTCTATGCTCTGTTTATCTGTTCATATCTCTTTGCAAACTGAATCTCTAAAAATTGATCACTTAATTCTAAGTGTTTTCGTGCTAATTAAAAGGCTAATCTAAATCATTTTTCGCTGCTGAGTTATTATTCTAACTGATAGATCTTCAGATAATCAGTAAGATTCATAACTCCCCTTTCTGTTTTCAAAATCGAGACTGAACCTTCCGTGGACTTCAGTTTGTTAACCAGTTTTTCATACTGAAGTTATATGACTGAACATTTCTCAGTCACAGTCTTAACCTGTTTGTAAATTGATCTTTGTGAACAGATATTCAGTATCAGTTTCCTTTGTGTTTTTCAAAAATAGCCTACTGGTGTATTCCCCCCCATACACCAGTTCAGTACCCCTCCGGGACCCAACACCAACAATACTTACACCATTTCAAGAGGATTTGAACCATATCCCTCAAGTCAAGACAGTCGTAGAAGACCCAACCACAGTTCATCCAGATGGTGCTTTAGTCGACCTTGCTGACGATGTGACGAAGAATCTTCTGAATTGTCTGTTGAGCTTCAGACCGATACTTATTCCTTCTCCTCCGAGAATTAATTTTATCAAATATATATGTGAGATTAGTACTTGTAATAACGGATATTTTTATTACTTGAAAACATTTATGTTTGGATTATTTATTTTATTCCTGAATAAATTTAAAAAAAAATACTTTAAATAAGTAAATAAAAAAAATTAAATTTTTAACGACAGAAAAGTCCGTTGTTACAAATAATTAAAAAAATATATTATCTTTAACGACGGAATAGTCCATCGTTATTCAAATAATAATAAAGAAAATTAACGACGGACGCCCGTCCTTCGTTAATTAACGACGGCAAATTCCGTCGTTAACAGTTACGCGCTGTTAACGACGGACAAGTCCGCCGTTAAAACCCTAATTAGGGTCAGGCAGCCCCCTTCTTCCCCCATTTCACTTTCGTCCTTCTCTCCTCTGCCGCCACCCCGCTCGCCGCCGACGCCCCTCTTCTCTCTCTCTCTCTCTCTCCTATCTCTACTCTCTGCCGCCGCCGCTGCTCTACCCCGTCTGATCGCCGCCCGCCGCCTCCTCCTCTCTCCCCTCTCTACTATCTCTCTCTCTATCCCTCTCTACCCTCTCCCTGCTCTCCCTCTTTCTCTACTCGCCGCCATCAGGTAACTTCTCTCTCCTTCCCTCTTTCTCTCTCACTGTCTCTTGTCTCTCACACACATTATCTTTCTCGGGCAGCCTCACTCGTGTCTCGATCCCGCTACCTCGACACCTCTCGGATCTCCTTTGCTCCACCTCATACTCCTCCTGTCCCGGTACTTGCCTCTCGGATCTCCTTTGCTCCACCTCACACTACTCCTGTCCCGGTACTGCCTCTATACCTTAATTTGATGATGGTATTGGTTTGATTATAGTTAATTTGATGATGATGATAATTGAGTACTTAGTTGATGGTTTTGATATTTGTGCCTACTTATAATTAACTTTTGATGATGATGATAATTTGATGATGATGATGATAATTGTTATTGTACCACCGGTCGGGGAGAGGTGGATGTATGATTTTAGTTAATTATATGTTAATTTTAGTTAATTTTGTTAATTGTATGAATTTGTTGTGTTGTTTAAATTGTGTCACCGGTGGGGGAGAGGTGGATGTATGAATTTGTTGTGTTACTTGTTTGTTGATGTGTTGATTTGGTGGAAAGGGAAAGGCCGAAAGGGTATTTGGGTTTGTGAATATGGGTAGTGGTTGAGAACTTGGTATTAGAAATTGTGCCGAATTATTGAACTTAATTTGTTGGTTTGGAAATTTGGGTAGTAGTTGAGAACTTGGTATTAGGAATTGTGCCGAATTATTGACTTCATCTTGTGGTTAGTCCGATCATGAGTCATCATTATTTGGAGGGTTCCGATCCCAATGTCGAAGGGACTCCGACCAGCTCTATATCTCCTGCTACATCTGAGTCCACCTCTGATATGGTTATGGTGGATAATGATGGGAAGATGGTGATTTGTCTTGATGGAGGGTAAAAAAACATATCCTACAATTCAATTTCTACAATTCAATTAAAATAGAATTTACATTTTCTTTAATTGTATTTTTTCAATCCAATGTCAGGATGATGATGCCTAAGAATAAATCAGTAGCGTATGCACTCAGAGCTTCCAGTCATTTCTTGACAAAGATGCGATCACATGGAAGAAGATCGAGAAGTCGTCGTCCTTAAATGTCTACTGGAACGAGTTTGTGGTATATATTCTGATCCATATTTATATTTAATTTCAATACATTTAATTCTTAATTTAACTAACGTCTTTCACAACTTTCCGTAATTAGAAGCGATTTTCGTGGACTGCTCCCATCACTAACGAGGTGG
>JAYJMF010000044.1:49631-60027 GCA_036873715.1 Salvia sclarea | reverse complement strand
TCATCAATCAAATAAAATAATTAGAAGTTCGTTTATATTTATATGTTATTTATTTTATAAATATTTTGCATGTATATTAATTTCCAATATGAATTTTGTCATAGATTATCAATAATAATTTTTTTAAAATTAATTTATTTTTATTCATTAATAGTATTATTCATTCCCTTTATTAAAAAAAAATTATTATACGTACAACACTCATTCTCCCTACTAGTTATAACAAAAAAATGAGGAGGTTTGTTATACTACTAAAAGTGTTGTTACGGGCGTAAAACAAAATATACGTTGTTGGATCTGAGAGCATACTATATCTATATGTAATGATTCCATCATTCATGCAATAAACTATACAATCCTTGGATTTATACCAACAACGACAAAGGCAAAAGTTTTAACAACAAAATGAAAAATAGAATTAAAGTTCTAGACAAAGAAGCTATTCCTTAGTGTGTACTGGGAACAAGAGCTCAATTATGTAATTACGATTCTACAAAAGAATACTTATCAAAAGTATACGATCCTTTCCCGAACAGATCATATCGCAGCAGCTGATGATGATGAACCTCTCCAAGACACGGGCGGGGCTACTATCCGGCCCATCACACCGGTATCACATCCACCTTCGATGAGTCCTCACACCTCAACACGAGCCCATCGAAGCTTGCAGGGAAGATACACTTACTCCACTGACATCCCGTCGTGAAGGGCTCCCCTGGAGGTACGATCATCAGCACGTTCTCATTCCTCTGAACCACCCCCATCACGCTCACCGTGCTTCCCTCCTTGATATACCTATTCCAAATCAACAATGTTGGCATCACATGTCATGTTGAAGCTTTAGATGTATTTAATAATCGAGATTATGGTGTGGTGAAGGAGGGATCGAGTGTTTTACCCTTCTTTCAAACGCATTAGGCGATCACTAACTGAGAGGTTCCTCTCTCCCAACCACTGGATGAACTCTGGAGACGACTCTTTCTTTTGAGGATCGATTTCTATGGCTACAGTTTCATCCACGTAAGGAGTAACTCGGGCGCCATAGCCAGCTTTCACCAACGCCCTCAGCCCAGACTGGAAGTCGGAGATGTAAAAGTCGACAGCATGCTTCTGCATGTACACACAAGGACTTCCAGTAATCGTTTGCAGCTATCAATAATTAGCTAATAAAGGCATAGGAAGGAATTAGTGTGACTCGATGCAGTTTGGCAAAGACCTTTATTTCAAAAACACACAAGCCTATGCGACCAGCTGATAAGAAGAGTCAGCATCGTACCTCTGAAGATCTGAGGCCCCATGTGAAATGCCGCTGAGTAGGATTCGCTGCCTTAGAATCCCATCCCCTGTACTCGTATAAAGTTGTGGAGGTGTACACGCATCTCGGAACCTTCTGGAAAGATGATTTCAAGGGAACATTCCCACAGGTGACCACCTTTGCGACAAAATCAAACCATTATGACATAAGAGTGAGGCTTGAAATATTCATTCAGATAGTATAACATTGATCCTAATTTTGGAATTAATGTACATAAAAGACAAATGCTGCCAAATTTGTCAAGTCGCTTACCCCAGAGACTTTCACGTATTGCCCGTTTTTAGCAGTTCTAAGTTCAGAATCTGGATACATCCCAATGTATCCAACGACAGCATTTCTCCCCCAACAGGAATTCCACACGAATAGGGCCACAACTATGCAGAACAAAACAATAACTACAATGAGGAGATCAGCATTGTGAACTGCTCCGAGAATGAAACCCCCAGCAATGACCCCCATCACGAAAAGCAGAATAACTGCCCACAAGATAGGTCGAGGGATGTTCCTTTTGAACGAGTACACGTCATCTTGGCCAAGTGTTGTGACAGCCTGGTTATTGCTTACTGAGGAGCCATGTAATTTGACTGATCCACTGACGTCGAGAGGTCCGGAGACCTTCCTCGGGGCGCCAGATGCGTTAAGTGGACCAGACGTGATGGGTCCAGATGTAATGAGGCCCGTCTTAGGAAGATTGGGGGGTAGGGGACCGGAGTGCTGGCGGTTTACTGGTGTGACCCCCCCGGATTGAGGGCCAGACGATTTCTTGATAGGCTCCCCATGTTTATTGAGAGGCCCAGAATTCGAATTTTTCATTGATGAAGAGCCTGCCGCTCCAAACGATGACACGGGGCCTGAGGTAGAGTAGCTGGACCTGGCTGCGGCATTAGGGTTTATTGGTCCAGAATGTGAGGAAGATCCAGCAAACGAGCCGGACCTCATTGAATTGGTAATAGGTCCAGATTTTCTAGATTTCGAGCCATCTACAGGAATGTCAAACATCTTGCCAAGTTCGCCTGACTTCTTGATATCCCCTCCGGTGTATGGCATGGCGACTGAGCTCATGGTTGGCATTTTTTCTTTTGGCTGCTCTGGACGGCCTGATACGTAGAGCCCATTGCTGAGCTGATGAGATGGGAATCTAGACCCCATAGGGCTTCCTTATGGAATAAGGTTACAGCAGTCGGAGTAGATGCTATGCAATTATCCCAAGCTATAGATAATTCAGACCTCTGAACAGAATTAATGAACTCCATTAGCAAGAAGTACACTGAGAAATAGAAATAAATATTTCGTATAATGCATTTATAACGATCATTTGAGTAACGACAAACCAACGTGTAAACAGATAACATGTGGCTGATTTGGTTTATTTTATTTTGTAACAGCCAAAAAAATATTTACCTTCACTTAAATAGCAAGAGTAGACAACAAATCATGCCGGTGTAAACATAACATTGATTCTACTAACCATAAAAAGATGACGACAGCAAAAATAGACAATTTATAGCAACCTTTAACGTAATGGCATCAATAAAAGGAAACCACATGTAGGCTAGCCGCAAAAAACTTCCTCCTCCATTTCAACTTTCCGGAGACGCCACAGGGCATAGACACGTGTAAGAAATTTGAACGTGAAGAAACTGCATGCAGGAAACATGATTTTTACAAATACATGACACCGTTTTTTGTTCTATCTTGAAACGCTATGTAACCAAGTTTAGTCAAACTTCATTCCGAGCAATTTGATTTGATTAGAACACTATTTCCTTTAGAATGGAAGATAAAACACACTAGACAACCAAAAGCGCAAGGGAATGAAATTCAAATCGTCAAAACATATGTGAAAAAACAAAATGCTCAATGCGGCTAACGTGGAAAGATTTCAGTCTGTGTACAATAAGCATCCACTTCCACGATCAATAGCATGTTTGTAAACATATTGGATGATATGCATCACCAAAATTAACTGTTTTAGATCTGGAACTATCAATTTGAATGTTTTCTCAAGAGAGATCTACAGACACACATGGAAACCATCATATTTATGCAATGAAGTAGCATTTAACAATCATTCAACAAAATTTGAGAAGCTAGAATCTTATTATAAGACACCTTAGGAAGCTGGCTGAAGAACTTGCAAGAAAAGGAGTGAAGAGATATGACTTAGCCATATCTGCAAGAATGAAGAGATATGACTTAGCCATATCTGCAAGAATCTTCCAAAAACTGGCAGTGAACCAATAAATGTGACCAACTAATTATCGTCAGCTGCACATGTGATATTTTTACATGTACAGAAAAAGAACCTAATTTTTCATATAACACCATACTCAGTTTTGATGAGTGTTCCAGAAAGGACAAAAACCTCAGCGCAAATTGGCGGAAAATAAGGAACAGAAAGCAGAGTTTTTAATTTTTAGGTTTAATTAAAATAATACAGATAGAAAATTCAGATACCTTACAAGAACATGAAGCCTTTACAAACCCCAAATCCTTGCAGGAAACCTAATTAGTTCTGCGCAAAAAAAGTGAAATTGGTTATACATATTTTCTTTTACTAATCAAAAAAAGAAATGTAGGGATAATGAATCCAACTCACTGAAAAATCAAGATTTTATTTTTTTTCCTCTTTTTGCTGCAATAAAGAATTGACTGATTTTCCGGGACAAGCAACCCATTTCTATGCTGTTGAAATAAACTCAACACACAACAACACTATACGTCCACGATTATTCAAGCAAGGTTCCACACAAAAAAAATAAAAATAAAAATAAAAATTTAAAAAAAGTGATGGTCATTTAAGTGTTTAACTTACACAGTGTCAAGGTTTTGATTTAAATGGAATATGTTTTGAGTTTGAAATTGATGCAGGAAACTCTTTCTGTTAAAACCCCCTTCATAAAAAATTCTCCTTCCAAATTATTCAAATGAAATACCTACAAAAACAGTTATAAAAATGCAAAGCCTGTCAAAATCAATCCTTTGACAAACACACAATGGAAGAAAAAGAAAACATTAAAAAATAGAAAGAAAAATCTTAATTTCCGGACGCAGAAATATGAATTTCAGTACCTGAAGAAGACAGCAGGAGGGGATTGGGGAACAGTACTCGTAGTGTTTGATGATAAACAAAACACACACACACACACACACACACACACACACGCTAAGAGAAAGAGAAAAAGAAAGAGAGAGAGAGATGAATTTTGGGAAGAAAGAAAGAGGGTGTTTGTTACTTGGGATTGTGGTGCGATCCGATCACCAAACCATGAGAATTACACAACTTTCTCTCTCTAAATTGCTTAAAAACAGAGTCTTGAGGCTTGGGAGAGCCGCAACGACTGGTGGGTTGTCTGTCTGTGGAGGCACTGTAACATCCCAACAGATTACAGAGAGAGCGAAGGAATAAAAAGGTTTTTAGAGAGAGAGAGAGAAGAGAAGGCGAGACGAGAGAGAAAACACACCTACTGTCTCTCAGCAAACTGGTCTTGTCTCTCTTCAGTCCTTCACAGTCATTTTTTGTTTTTTATATATTTATCGAGTTAAAATTTACAAAAAGTCCCCAAACTAATCCTTAATTCTACAATACGTGAATAAAAAAAAATATTTTTATTGACAATGAGTAGTCTATTTGATGGAAGGGAATGATGTCCAATTACTGAAATATAACTAATTAATCTTACAAATATCTTTTTATATACTATCACTAATGTTAAATTACTGTATCTTATAAAAGACTGTATCATAGAAGACTCAAGAAATGTGAAGTGGAGTAAAAAGGTACTCCATACAAAACATTTTTTCTCGAAGAGATCAAAACATTATAAAATATCTAGCATTTTAAAATATTCAAATGGTAGTCTGACAGAAGCTCGAGATATTCTAGCTCAATACAATTGCAGAAAAATAAATTTATGATTTAATTACTTTGCGCAAAATATTAATCCAAAACAAGACCAATCAGTTAAACACATATTGGAGGTTTGCCTCTTACATCAGTTTTGCAAGTCATCACTGAGAAAGGGAAATGTATCCAAAACTATAGTAATTATGGATATTTTCTCGATATAAGAGAAAATATATCGTATGCAACACTTATTAACAATTCAATTAACTTTAATTAGGAATGTCAATGGGTTGGATTTGGATCGAAACTTACTTGATTTAGGTTTAAATCCAACCTTTTCTTTTTTTTTGCATGGAGCCACATTCGGTCCAAATCTAATACATCTAATAATACGAAATCCAGGTTTAGATTCGTCGGGTCCACGGACATAAACCCGTGTCCATTATATTAATCTTTTAAAATAAATCCTAAATGAACTAATATCCAAAATGGACCAAGTGTTGCAACAAACGATCAGAATTAATACTTACTCTGATTATTGTTGCTTCTTTGCAAAAAATCACAAATATAAGTAAATAATTGAAAGAAGATCATCAAACATTACTAAATACTTGAATCAATCTTCACATATTAAAATATTGAATATATTTTCCTTCATATTCTGTAGGGATTTTTTTAGACGACTTTATAAGGTTAGAAGTTATATGTTTCCAATCTACATTTCTAGAAATATATATTCTCCTTCCTCTGGTCATATATTGCAATGCAATCCTTAAAAATATATATATTATTAAAAGAAATGGATGCGGGTCGGATCTGAATCTCAAAAATCATACTCCCAATTTAGGTTTGAATTTTTGAATTTTAAAAGTGTGACCCAAATTCGACCCATTGTCATCTCTAACTTCAATAACATGTGACGTGAGACATAAGATTGCAAGGAAAATTAAAATGAAAAACACAATAATGACTTGATTTTAACATCTTTCAAATGGCAAAAATAAAATAATTCAGCTACAATAAAGAGGACTCTGTATAAATCTTTTTGGGCGAAAATGCACAAATACATACACATATATTGCAATTCCTCCAATTCATTACAATGACATGCGATCAAAATCATTGATTTTGTTTATTTATTTTTTGGCTGACTTCATTGAATTATTTTTTGAAATCACAAAATGGTTTCTCCATTAGTATTTGCAATTTAGACCTCGTTGAATTTAAAACTACACGCTTAGGCTTAGCCAGGGAAAAAGGTGATTTTGTTGTTTTACTTAATTAAGGAACATGAAAAGCTATTTTCCATAATTACGAAAATTTCATAAAAATAATGCAAGGGGGTTGGCATTTACTACTATTTTATCATGTTTGGTCACTAACATTTTAGATAGTGCATCTTAAAAATTTATTTTAACAAAAAAAGGAAAAAACTCACTCACACGTTATTCTAGGATGACTCGAACCTCCGACCTCTCGGTTGGAGGGGAAGCGTCTTACCAACGGGTTGCGCTTCATTGTCAATATTTGATGGTATTTAACCTCAAACACTAACACAAGTATGAGATTTAATGTTATATTTTATGCCAATGCTTATTTGATATACATTTATTTCATTCTGTAGAGTCCATTTTTAATCTCTCCAACAATTTGACTTCATTCTTTTTATACAAGAGATTATTAGTAATTAATTTCACCGACAGTTTGTGTGTTCACCTAGTATCGACAGTTGTATGAACACATGGCGCTATAGAATATAAGCTGTGTGCAAGATAATGTGACACATGCAACAATATGCTAAATTGTTACTCGAAAATCAGAAAGAATTTGAGATGATTTGGTGGTGAGTTTTAATAAAATGCAAAGCAGAAGACAAATTTATGGCAATGATGCAGTTTAATTTCTTCGCTTTAAAGGCTTTGGAGTACCCACTCATACCACCTACCTTGTATATATTATTTTACTTTAATTCCTTCGCATTTAAGCCTTCGAGTCTTATTCTTCACTTTTTCCCCCTTGCAACTAATTTTACGTTGAATAATAGTGATTGTATTCAATGAAAAGAAGAAGAAATCTTATTACAATTACATTAGCATTCTCCTCATATATATTGTAGTAAAGCATAAAGTGAAATGAATGGATCCAATACTAATTTTTACGGACTTAGTATTTAACAATTCTAACTATCAGTTTTGTTTTTTTGTCATCATTATATATAGTTATTGATGTTTCCCTTTTCTTTTAAGTAGGGAAAATATAACGAATATGGTCTAGAGACACTACGAACGTACCACTCAAAAATCATAATATTGTATATCACATTTATGCCCTAAAATACTTGCCATCATCTTAAAATCGAAAAACTGTAAAAGGAGCCGCTATTAAGGGGGGAGATTTTATTTGATTTGAACAATATCGTTGTAATTTCCAAACGATTACATCTCTAACAGTGCAATTTCCATAAATTCTGCAAACATAGCAAGATTGACAAGCGTGTCTATCAATGAGGTTGGATCTGTGAAATGTTATCCAACTTCTATTTCGACCCAATTAGAAACAACGCGAAGCACAACTGAATGACGAGACATGAGGGGTTGATGTGCGCATATATATCAAGACATGACATGCCTTTTAACCGTTGCAAGACGGTTCAATGCAAGTACGAGTACTACAAGAAACAAAGCAAAGCTCACGAGAAACAAAGCTTGAAAAGAGTAGGTTGATCCCAAACTCAACAACATGATTCTGCGAACAAGAATTATTTGCACAAGTTCGTTGTGCTCAAATGACCATAAAAGGTTCAAGTATAACTAAAAAAGTACAAGCAAGAAAAGCTCCCACGGGAAATGAAGACGCCCGTGCATTTTGGTTCAATCTGCAATCACAAAGAGAAGAGTTAAGAAACAATCTGCGCAAACACACACACACACAATACAGAGGAGTTAAGACTGAGACCTGATATCACAAATATTCAACTACTAGCTACCCGACTTAAATCAACTGTAAAATTATTCTATTACTGTGTAGGATGCTGTAGGATGCTCTTAAATCCGATTAACAGGCAATCGAATTAGGCAATGAATGAAAGTAGGAGTATCATGAACAACATGATCCCATTTCTACTATGATTGTTATTCACTTCAATGATACCAAAACATGAAATGTATCATTGCAGAAAGTGTAAATCAGCTTCAATTTTCAGGATATATCTATCAATCATTGCTTCTATCACCTACTCTGGTACTCCCTCTATCCCAACCTACTTGAGGTGTTCTCTTATGGACAGATTTTTAAGAGTTAAAAAATAGTGTAAAATGATGATAAGAGTACATATTATTTAAAGTTGTGTGTAACAAAAGAGTTCTAAAAAGGAAACGACTCAAGCAGGTTGGGACGACCCAAAGAGGAATACGCCTCAAGTAGGTTGGGAAGGAGCGAGTATTTCAATACATACGAAGTATAACAAACATTCGGTCTCCTGACCAGCAGAAGACTTTGCTGTGCTTTTCTACGCCAACAAAGGGTACAAACAAGCGTAGCACTGAAAGGAATGAATGTTCAGTGAAGTATATATGCACTCTGAAAGTTGAATGAAGTAGACATGGTAATGGTGTAGATCTATTTCATACTTCCAGTCATATCAAACCATCAAAAAGAAAAAAAATGTGTAAATCAGCCTAAATTTCCAGCAGCATATCCATCATTTGCCTTCATAATCCTGATAATTTAAATTCTATCTATGAAGTAGAACACATTTAAAATCACATTGCTTTATAAATTATAATCTAATCAGATATTTCAATTCTACCTATAAAGTAGCACGCATATCGCATATGAGCAGTGCTGCGTGATCATTCAGTAATTCAGAGCAATGCAGCCCTAAGCCCCTAACGGTCAATTAAGAATATTTTTTACAATTTTGCTACTCTAGACAGCCCTCGCTTCGAACCAACGGGATGGATATGGTAAATAAAAAATTGATTAAAAAAACCCCAAGCACAACAAATTAACATAAAAATGAAATCACAAATCCATGAATAATCGAACAACAATTGCAATAGAAGCAAAATGAATACGATAAAAGCGAATCGAATAGAAGGGTTGAGGCGACTACCTGGATCAGTGGTGGCCGGCGCCGGCCTTTTGTGCCTCGAGGTGGGCCAGATGGCGGCGCTCCTGGGGGAGCGCGACGAGGTAGGACATTGCCATTCCGCCGAAGCAGACGTGATAGAGCGGGTCAATTGAATTGGTCTCGATGTATTTGTAGTAGTAAAAGGTCGTGAAGCGATCGGGCAAGCTCTTCAAGTAGGTCAGGGAGAAATAGGGTTTCACGTGCGTCGGCACTTCTTTCACCTTCAAACCCTTGATCTCGTTGTAGAATGCCCTCAACGCCATCTTCGTTGCCTTTTCGCGCTGTGCGATGGGGGGAGAGAGAGAGAGAGAGGAGAAATGGGTAGGGATCTGAATGCTGAAAATTGGGGAAGAGAAATCAGAAATATTGTTGTCTATAAATCCTATTCGAATTGGGTAATTTGGCCCAATAGAGAGAATTGGGCCCAGAAGAGCAATTCAAACATTTTCTAGAAGAGTTTGTTTGAGTTATATTAAAACAAAATTATGTTACGTTATTAATGAGTCGAGAAGGAGGTTCAAATAGGATATCCTCGTGGGAAGGGAATCAAATAGAAACCCTCCTCATTCTATTAATTAGGAACTGATTTTGTCTGTTGATCTTAATTAATGGATGATCCAAATTAAATTTTGAAATTTGTTTCTTATGCACAATATAATATTTTTTCTGTAAGATGTTTTTTTATGTATCAAATAATGCTTTTAATATTCTGATTCTTTCTTACGCATAATATAATATTTTTTTATTAGTATAGTGATGTTGGATCCTAGTTCCTAGAATGGGAAGGGTTTTAATTGATCCCCACCATATTCTCATAATATTAACTATGATCTAAATTAATTTGTAGACTAGTAAGTATTCCGTTAAAATTCGACGAGAAATAAATTGAGGGAATAGGCATATATACCCATACCCATAAATTTAAATTAAATTTGCCCACCTACATAAAAAAAATGCACCCCATACCCAAAGTGACGAAAATGCCCTTTGATGGTGATAGGGTGCATGAATTTTAGCAAATGTTATTACACACCTCTTACAAAACACTTACATGATTTGTACAATCTTGATGACCTCATTCATGGAAACAAGTGCAGCATCT
>JAYJMF010000044.1:38499-49531 GCA_036873715.1 Salvia sclarea | reverse complement strand
ATTCAATTACTTCCATAAACTATAATTCATCATCTTTATATAATTCTTCGCAACAAATAGAGAAAATTATATTGAATCTGAAACTTAATTGGAACTCACATATTTTCTCTTACTCTCTCCATAACCCGATTCTCTTTTCATAACCTCATTTTCTCTAATTTAATTATATATATATATATATAGGATTAGGATCAAATAAAAACTTAAGTTAACGTGGAAACTTAGTACTAATCCTATCCACACATTTTTTTGACAATGAGCGGTTATGATTAAATGGATTTTGTATTGCTTTTTTGTATATTAATTATTATATAAAAGTTGTAGTTTGTAATTAAATAACTTCTTGTAACCGTAAATACTCCTATTTTTTGGGCCATTCCTATTGTGTTAGTTATTTTTTTTTAACGTATCAAATTTCAATGCTGTAAATATTTACCAAAACTAAATGTATTAATTTTGTTATTAATCTATTCCGACACATAAGTATATATTTTGGTTCTATTAAGAATATGCACCATATAATTATAATAATCATACAATTATGTCCGAGTAATTTTTTTATTTATTATATTCAATACGAAATGCATTATGTATAATATCAATGCACTACGATAATATGTATTTTACGTAAAAACTTATTGTCCTTTATGTATAATAATATTACTGCACTATAATAACCAATGCATTTTAAGTTAAAGCATAATGCACTTATGTATAATGTTAATGCATTTCAATAACTCTGATGAATTGGTTATTTAAAATCCTATTTTTCAAATGAAAGTTTGATCTATTACGTTGCACAATTTTCGGAACAATTAATGACGCTAAGTGTGGTAAATTGACCATTTTATCCTAGAAGTTAAAAAACGGTGATAAATTTTGGATCTTTGTGATGCAGTTTCTTTTGATCTTAGGCGTTAATTTCAATCTAATCTACGGTATAAATAGGTTCCTAGTTTTTATTCTATAAGGGGTTTTCATTATAACCCTACCCTATATATATATATATATATATATATATATATATATAATTTAAATATAAGTTTAATTAGTTAATTTTTAAATCATATAAAAATAAAATAAAATTTGAATAAAACTAAGTAGCATTATAATTCACCCACGCATCGCGTGGGCAATATACTAGTTTTAATGTAATGGTTGGAACTTAAATGATAAAAAGGGGTAAGTCAAAAAAAAAGTGGAGGGACTTATATTTGCCTATATATAAATGAAAACCACAAATTTAATTCAATCCCTTCCGTTATTCCACAACATAAATTGGAATACAGTATATCCGAATTATATCTAAATTTGACAAGCCAAAAAAAGGAAAAAAGATTTAAATCTTGGCTACAATCTTTGTCGATTAAGAGCCTTCTTCAACAGAGATTCCCGCCCCGGAAACGGACTCCTCGCCGCAGCTCCACCGGCTGCCGGAGACGAACTTTCTCTCTCTTCCACCGTTGTCCCCGCACTAGCTGTCTTCTCCCTCAGCCGCCTCACTCTCTCTCTCCTCTCTCCTCTTTTCCCCCCTCCACTGCTCACATTTCTCCTCTCCTCCTCCTCCTTCCTCAAACCCTCACTTCCGGCGTCACGCGCCGCTGCGCGGGGAATCCTGCCGCCCTTGGACGTCCCCAGCAGCCCGAAATCGACCTTGCTCCAGCCGCTCTTATCCTCGTTGTCCCAGCCGAATCTGTCGCTGATTTCCAGCAGCTCCGCCACCGCGCTTGCGCCGCCGGAGGAGGAGGAGGTGGCGGCGTTGCCGCTGAGGATGTTCTCGGCCGCCTCCCACTCGAGGCGGTCGCGGTAGACCGGGTCGGCCAGCACCCGGTCTACCAGCCTGGCCCACTCCTCCGTGTCGCCCGCCCGCAGATTCATCGATACCCACTTTAGGTACGCCGATGGCAAGCTCCCCAGCATCCTGCCTTTGTATTTGCCGAAATCGATCACCCTGTCGCGCGCCGGAATCGCCGAGGCTCGCAAATTGCCGGCGCCGGCGGCGGTTCGCAGCGAAATTCTGGATGGAACGAGGTTGAATCTGACATTGAGGTGCGGCGGCGGCGGGGCGAAGGGTTTAGAGGGGGGAACGGCGATTTTCATTGAAAGCGGACCCATCTTTAGATTAGGATAACGTATTCGAATTCGACTCCATTATTCACTTTTGTCCCTGCTTTTTTTAATTACTATAATTTATACAACATTAATAATTAAATATTTTAATTTTTTTGATAATTTAGGATATAAGCCAAAGTAGGTTGTAACTTAAACAAATATTTATCCCAAAAATATCTTTTCCTTCCAATTTTGTCAATATTTCTTTCTTTATAAAAGTGATACCTAACCCAAAAAGTAGTTGAAGTAACATAATTTACAGATAAAAGTAAATTCTAATTAGTCTAATTAACTTCAATGTTTTTTAAAGATAAACGTCAATAGTATTATTTAATTGTTAATGAGTAGATTGTGTATTACTGTAAAGTTGAGGGGGGCCATCCGCCAGGTTCTTTAAACGAGGGACCTCAATAAAAATCCCCCAATTCAATCTCCCATTATTGAACTTCTACAAACCTAGAATCACCTCCGTTCATCTCATATTCCGGATTCGTAGTTCTTGCTCAGGTATGCTCTACCGCTGCTCTTTAGTTATTAATTTTTTTTTTTTTTTTTTCCATCAGTACGTATGTGCTTGTTTTGGGATTTTGATATTTGGCGGAAATCGATACCACCGATATCGAAAAGCTATTATCTTGAATTTAATCTCGTCGGGGCCTAGGTTCATTTTGTTTTTCTTCAAATAAATAAAAAAATAGCAACTAAAAGGAAAACGATTGCATCTTTAATCAGTGAAGTCATAGGTAATAATCCACCGGCTTTTGATTTCTACCTAGTTGGGTCTTTCTTCTGCCCTTTTATTTTCGATTACCAGTTGTGCCGTATTATTGAATCATGAATTGTAAGTATGGCAGATTTATGGATTTGAGTGTTTGTTGCAATATTTGTTGAAGTTAAAAGTTTTTGACTCTTTTGGCAGGGGAGAGAGGGAGAAATGTCTGGGTATGAAAACGTGATTGGAGGAAAGCTGAAGCTTAAGGGTAAGGCTCTGGATGTGAAGGCCGGCGGAGTGAAGAAGAAGAAGAAGCAGAAAAAGCAGCACGACCAAATTTCTGAAGCTGTGGAAGGTCAGTTTTCTGCAAGTTTTATCTTTTACACCCAATAACTTGTACTTCTTTGTGCATTCTAGTTGTGTTCTATACTCTTAGGTAGCTTTTACTTTGCATGATAGGATGGATTGATAAAAATAATTCAAGCTAATCTATTGTTTACTTTGATAGATAAATGATGGATTTCTTAATTTTGAACTAGTTTGACAATCTTATCCTTTAAAAACTCAATCCTATGTTTTATCGATCTAGCTTATCACTCAAATTAAGCGCTACCTTATAGTTGTTATGACGGATAAATGACTTATGTATGCATAATGTTATAGTCCTTATGCAGAAAGTAGTCACTGGATGACTTATTTAGGCTGAAAACTTGGTATCAGTTGACTGTTTGATTTAATCGTGTGTCATACATTTATCTAATTGTCTGATTTACTAGGTAGTTTTTCGCTAGGCTTGCTATCCTGTATTTACAATGTTTCCTTGCTCTGAAATAGGTGAGAATGCAGAGGTGGCAACTGATTTGGACAAGCAAGAGACCGATGATGCTAACAAATCGACTGGTGATGAGAGATCCGCTAGTTGGGATAGCAATCTCACTCCAGCAGAGAGACGGTACATGGAACAGAGGGAGAGAATCGACTATCATAAGCTGGCAAAGACGTCTGATAAATCACACCGTGACCGTATTGAGGATTTCAATCAGTATCTTGCTAACATGAGTGAGCATTATGATATTCCTAAAGTTGGCCCAGGCTAAGTGTGAATCAATTCATCGGTTTTGTGTTGGCAAAGCGAAGTGCTTGTCCTTATGCCCTGTGACGGTGCCTTGGATATCTACTAACGATCAATGCTGTGTTCATATGTTGTGTTGTTGCTTTAGAAGACCACTTTTACCAATTAAGTTTCTCTTCATTTTTTCTTTCAGTGAACTTGTTTAATGTGCAATCTTCTCATTCATGGATGTTTTCATTGCATATTCACCTCGTGAAATTCAGGACTTACTGTAATCAGTTTGCTAAGTTTTGAGCTTTTTGACGTTTCTAATTCTTCTATCAAGTATGTAATGATGCTTGTGATGCCCAACTAAAGTGTATATATATTGGTTGATGATGTAATGGGACATGTTTATTTTTGGTTGTATCTCGGAAAGGTTTGCCAACGTACGTTTCATACATGGCACGATCTAGTTAAGGTCTCATAATATAGCATTGAATATTCACTTGCAAATTTATCCAAGATTTAACTAATGAGATTAATTTTGTCATAGGGTGAAGGCTAAATTTTGTCATAGGACGAGAGCTAAGGCTTTACTAATTTCAAATGGAAATGTTGAACAAGAATGTAGATTGAAAATAAGGTTGAACTGGAAAGTCTTGACAAAAAAGATTTTCATGAAACGAATGTGATATTTATTAGGAGGCAAATTTTACTTTCAAGTAGGTCCCTTGTTCAGGAACAAAGGGGATATTCCCAAAGAAACTAGAAACCAAGAATTTCAGAAAATCGTGCTAATTGCTGGATTGTTAGGCATTTAAGCAAAAAATATAAGGGATAAAACAAAGAATTCACACGTAGTCGCTGTATTATAAAAATGAATAATGGGGCATGTAAAATCGTAGTGCTACAATTTATTGATACGACAAAGAACATTTGGAAATAAATATACTCGATTGATGCCCTCTTATTAGTGACCAAAAATCATGGGGCATCTACAAATATAAATAAAGAAAGCTACACAGACAATATCCGACATGAACCAAACCCATCAGCTCAATGAAAAAACTTCACGACTACCATACCATGCCTCATGCTTTCTTCACCACAACAAACTCAGCTCCAATGGATAAATAGCACAGCATCATCATCTACAAGGATGCCACTAATCACCGAGTCTCGTCCTCAAGATTGCGGAAACCAGCAGTCAAATCATCGTGGAGTTTCTGGAATTTCGCGATCAGGGCTTCCTCTCCTTCTGCTGGGTCCTCAAACTTCTGGGAACTGCATCATTCGTTTGAAGAAACAACCATGGATGAATATCATGCTTTAAAAAAATAAATACTTGTACGGAGAGTTTGGGTCATTGGGTTTGATTTAACTTACACCAAACGGTAAAACAAATCTCCTAGACGATGCTTGATAAGCGTGTAGGATATCTTCTGTCCATCCATACCAGCTCCTCGCTCCACCGCCTGCACATGAAATGAAATCACATTGCAAAATCAACATCTAGTCACTTCTTGCAGCCATCATCAAGTGGAAAAGAAACTATTGTTGGAACATCATGAATCATAGTACATCTGATTCTAATCTTGGAAGTATAAGAAATAAGACTTCAAAATATTTAGCAATTTTTTTTCCTTTTACACAGCAAAAAGCTAAAATCTTTGTTTTAAATATCTTCTCAGGTATTATGTGACTTTGCTCTGATTAGAGTAAATAAGACAATACAGGGAAAAATGTGCCGATTAGTTCACCTGATTAGCCAAATTGTAGAAATGAATAATGTTGCGCATCATCCAGACAGACTTGTAGAATGGGCAGAACTTATCATACCTGTTGCCAGAAAAGGAAAACAATAATGTAACTCATAAAATTTCAACAATTTTTTGTGAATACAGAATTCAAAGTAGTTGGAAAACACTCACGGTGTAAATGCATTCTGGGCAAGATAGTCCTCCCTCAAGAGTTTTGCAGTTTCCAGAATAATTTTATCTGTTTCAGCAAGAGCATCTTTTCCAACAAGCTACAATAAGACAAAATTCTAAATTAATTTCTGAAAAGAAATTTGGCTGCCCTCTGGTTGAGTTTAAGGTATAATTAACAATCTTTTTGTCCAGTCTCCAGTACAGACAAGACCCTGCTATTACTATAGGCACAATCATATATGTGTACCTGCACAATTTCATTCAAATCATCCTCTCTCTGAAGCACTTCACGAGCTTTTGTCCTTATGTCAATAAAATCTGAATCGAACTTCTCATAGAAGGATTCCAGTGCCTGAGAAAGATCAAATTTCAGCATACCGATAAAGAGATCCATTTAATCAGAAACAAAAAAAAAATGAGAAAAGTGCTTTAGTTATATTTTACGAGATAAAGCATACCCCTGAATACTTTGAGTAAGAAATGAGCCAGTTGACAGAAGGAAAATGCTTTCGCTGAGCGAGTTTTTTGTCTAGACCCCAGAAAACCTGAAACGTTGAAACAAAGTACAGAAACTCCACATTAAAGTTGTGGTCATTTTGGTGGCTATTTGCCTAGCAATTCAATATCTAAAAACAACTTTACCTGAACGATACTGAGAGTTGCAGATGTAACAGGGTCAGAGAAATCTCCTCCGGGGGGAGAAACGGCACCCACAATGGTGACACTTCCAGTTCTTTCAGGTCCACCGAGACATTTGACTTTTCCAGCACGCTCATAGAAGGATGCCAAACGTGCCGCCAAATAAGCAGGATATCCACTGTCAGCAGGCATCTCAGCCTGCACACAGAATAATACATGTCAACAATATGAATACATGACTTGTTCATTGTTGCAATAAGCAACCAATATACAGGCCGGTAAAATAATTGAAGGTATTGAAAGTCACCGAAATATATGTAAACAAGGAACACGGATGATAATACATGAACCATTGATTTGAATGGCAAAGCAATTTCATGAACATACCAATCGACCGGAAATTTCACGCAATGCCTCTGCCCAACGAGATGTTGAATCTGCCATCATACTGACATTGTAGCCCATATCTCTGAAATATTCAGCAATGGTAATTCCTGAAACAACCAAGGTTATGTGTGAACCACTGCATTTGTTATGAGTATCAATGTGTATCAATGTATCAACTCTCAGAAATGTGAACCCGGTGATTATAAAATACCTGTGTAAATTGAAGCCTCACGAGCAGCCACAGGCATGTTTGAGGTGTTAGCCACAAGTGTGGTACGTTTCATGACAGATTCCTCCCTACCATCAGGCAGGGTCATTGTCAATTGTGGGAAATCCATAAGCACCTGCAGATAATACCTAGGTCAGAGACTCCGATAACCCTATGCTGATAAACAAACAACCAAATTCAGTACCTCAGCCATTTCATTTCCTCTCTCTCCACATCCAACATAAACAACTGTATCAGAATTAGAGTACTGCAATTTGTAGCAAAACAAAACGCGATTAGAAGTTTTAGAGCTTGATTAAAAACATCCGCAGCAAAATTTATGAGAAGAGGCAAGTGCTAGTTAATGAAGTTCACCTTGGAGAGTGCCTGACTAATGACAGTTTTTCCACAACCAAATGCACCAGGAATGGCACAAGTACCACCAAGCACAGAGGGGAATAGAGCATCAAGAACACGCTGAATAGAGGTAGATAATCAGATTATGCAGGACTTTTGGTGGGGAAAATATGATAACATATTAGTAGGAAAGACTATCCTATTTATAGGTATTCACCTGCCCGGTCAAGAGAGGAGTATCAGCAGCAAGCTTTGAAGCTACGGGCCTAGGTGTACGCACAGGCCATGACTGCAATAAGTATGCATATCAAATTAAGCTTCATGTCCATTCCATAACAAAGATTCATTAGTCAATTACACTCAAAAGTTAAAACTATCCATGATTTAATGGCTAACCTGAAGCATGGTAAATTGTTTTTTCACTCCTTGGAACTCAAGCTCAAGAACAGTATCCTGCAAACCATCAGATATCCAATTGTGAGATAATTTGATATTTCCTCACCAATGTATAGATGGTTGGGATAAAGCATGTGCTCCACCACAACAGGTACAAACCTTCAATGAGTATTGACCAGCAGGGGCTACGTAGGTAATCTTCCCCATAGCATCAGGAGGAAGAGCAACATGATGTTCCATTAAACTGTTCTCGTGTACAGTCTGCACAGAGAGTTCATGTAAAAGTGAGAAGAGCTCGAAAATTCAGCAGTAGCATTTAATCAAGCAACTATAAATTACTAGCGGCCGGATGAGTGACAAACTCACCGCATATAAGTCACCTCCTGTCAAAAGATCTCCCTCTCCTGCCATTTAAAATTATAATAAATCAGTTAGGAGCAACCACTTTGCGGTGCATTTCTACCTCAACAAAGACATTTTGGTTCACGTTCAAATAACATAATTTGAGTGGTTTTCAGACCTATTTTCTTTGGTTGAAATTCCCAAAGTGTATCTTTGTCGAGTGCTGGGACAGATACACCACGAGGAATGTACACATCACCAGATTTTATCGCGATGGTTCTGAGAGGCCTCTGCATTCAGTATTGACCGAAAAGCAAAGCAAGAACAACAATTAGAATATACTTATACTGTTATACAACAGGCTAAAATCAGAATCCTGCAGCTATAATGTTAAATTATGATAATTTGAAGATGCAGAAGTTTACCAACCTGAATACCATCAAATATATTTCCCAAAATTCCAGGACCCAGTTCAACTGACAGAGGCTGTAAAAGCGGTCAGTGAGTAAAGGTTCAGTTGTCAAAGTAATTATAAAAGTAATACATAATTCAAATATTAAATTTATGATGAATGTGAGAACCTTGTGTGTTCGAAGAACGGGATCATTCACCATCAGTCCAGCTGTTTCCTCATACACTGCAACAGAAACAAGAAATTACTATTGTAAATTAACATGTACTTATTATTAGAATGAGTACAAGTAAGAAAGCAAATCTCTTTCTCATGTCTGTGAAGTTAATCACACAGTAGACATGTCCATGAATCCAGTAGATATGTCATACATCAAACAGTATACCAGCTTTAAGAAGATCTATAACATACTATTTTCAATAAAACTAACCCTGAATAGTGGCGGAATCTCCTTCCAACCGAATAATTTCCCCAATAAGGTTGTCGTGTCCAACACGAACTAGCTCATACATAGCAGCGCCAGCCATTCCGTCAGCAACAACCACTGGTCCAGATACCTACAAAAGATTATATACACATATATGAGTAAGGCATAAACATATGTAATTAAAGAATAATGATAATGATGCAAAACATCTCGGCAGAAACGAATCTCTAGCAGCAATAAGAGTTCCAGTTTTTCAGCTTAAATAAAGAATTATATCCTCATATCTTTCACTAAATGGTGGATCGGATGTCAAAGATTCAAGCTCTTTGTGCAACTAAAGAACACAATCGAATGTGATGAAAGCAATATGAACAGAGTGGATCAATTATAATCGAGCGAATGCATAGGTGGTGGATTAATTTCCGAATCGGGCAAAATAAGCATCCGATCCAAACTACTGAAATTCAAAGATCAGATCCAAAGCATCAGCAAACAGCTGCATCCAAATTGGAGCGGAAGCAGTGGAATGATTAGGCACAAAACAAGAATCTCAACAGTAGAGAATGAAAATATAGCAAATTAAATTGAACGTATGCCATAACCGCGAAGCTCACCTTGCGAACGTATCCGTACTCGCTCTCCTTCTCGGCATCCTCGAACGTTGTCAACGGACCTCCGTAGACGGACGGCATGTTTCGTGATCGAATCACGGTCGAAATGATCGACGAGAGGCGTCCTACAAATCAAATCTTGCACCGATTTGGATTTTTGCGAGTGTGTGGAGAGAGAGAGAGGAAGGGAGGGAGAGAGAGGAGAACGTGAAGAGATTGATGTGGGTAGTTGCTGCTTCAGCTAGTTACTCACTGATTGAATATTGATCATGCCTCGAGGGTATGTCGGTAATTTGCCATATGGGTGCAGATCCTCTGCTTTCTCACCTTTTTCGCTATACGGAGTCAGCCACTGTCGTTGCTCCACGTTGCATTGGATCTGGACAGAACGATGTTTATAATAATGGTCCAAACTCGAGCCTAATTAGGGTATGACGCTCTAGATTGCGTTAGCATAAATAGTGTCAAAGAAGGAAAACGGATTTATAAAGTGGGCCAGGCCCAACTAAGTTGATTGACATCCAACTTTGTCGATTTTTTGCCTTCCAAAAAACTTTGTCAATTTATTCAAGGGGTAATTGTGCCAAAATACACAAACTTTAATTAAATTATTATTATAAAGATATTTATATTGATAATATTCCCTTTATTTCGTGAAACTAAAGTAATATCAAAGGTCCCGGCATACGATATCCATCAGTCAGGACAGAAAATTCGATTGCCAAAATTATTACTCCTTCCGTCCCACCGAGTTTGTTACATTTTCCTTTTTAGTTCGTCCCAACGAGAGGTTTCCTTTTTAAAACAACTCTATTATCACATAATAAATATTAAATAATATATATTCATATCATCACTTTACACTACCTTTTAACCCTCCTTAAATATTGTACCCAAAAGAAACATAAAATTTCGGCGGGCAGAGGAAGTACATTGTAAGAAAGAATATTAAAGTTCGCTAAATAATGAGTGATCGTTCGCTTCTCTTCGAGCTTGATAGAAATCAAAAACCATATGTTTTCTATGCTTGCATAATCGGCGCATAATAATCATCTCAAAAATAATCCATACTCTTGTGAGAATTGTGTAAGACATGTCAAGCAAGAAGTTAATCAATAGAAACCACCACAAGACCATAATCATGTTCAAGATATGACCCAATTCCAAACATGAATTCATAAAACAAAATATTCTTTATAAAGCTAATCCGTCTAAACATGGCCGCCACTGCATCACCAATATGATCAAAAGTTTTTGGTTCATAAGTTTTCGTTTTGGATCCTAGGTTTCCCCTTTTAGTACTATAAGCTAATGTTTCATATGAGGTTGCGTTCTCTTTGATGGAAAATTATCATGTGAAAAAGAGTGATAAGAAAATATTTTGCCTTTAAATTTTCCCTTCTTTTCCATCCCCTTGTCTAAGAAAAAGAATTTTACTCTTTCT
>JAYJMF010000044.1:0-23600 GCA_036873715.1 Salvia sclarea | reverse complement strand
GTCATATATATATATATATATATATATATATGTATAAAATTGAATATGTGAAATTATAGATAGTCCAAATCAATTAAATAATATATACAACTAATGAGGAATGATATAAGATGGTTCATTTGTGAGCACCATTAATTCGTGAGGGTCCTTATGTTTAGGGCTAAATTTACATCATTATTTTATGTTTTAGACATTTACATATTTTCATTCTAATATTTTAAAAAATACTATTGGCATCATTTATCTGACATATTACATAAAAATTAATGTTTCATCCGTTATTTCAAATAAGATAGAAAAATTATAAATCAAGCATAAATTTTATATAATGTATGTCAAATTAATGATGTCAATAATAATTTTTAAAGTATTATAATGAAAATAAGTATTTAAAACAGAAAATAATTGCTGGTGTTAATATAGCCTAAACGTGATTGGTCATCACGAATAATGCTCACAGATGGTCCTTAGCATATCATTACTCTACAACTAATTACTTATACATGATAAAATATAGAATATACAGTATATTGAAAACTTCCCAAAATAAAATAAAATGAAAGACAAGTATAACCGTCTACATAAATATGACCGTTTTTTCCTAGAACTAACTAAATTAAATAACCCGACCAACCATAACTTTCGATTTAATTTTAGACCTAAATAGATCTACATGTAATGTAACAGTTTAATTGATTACAAATCTATAAATAACTAATATACTTCATCATAATAATATACATGTAACAGAAAATACCAACCCACCAAAAAAAATGTGAAATATCTTTCTATCTACCATGATTAGGTTAATGCCTTTTTATCAGAAAACAATAATTTTACTTGAGACATTTAAATAAGGTGGACTCGTGGGAGTGATCTCTAATCATTCCTTTAGTAATATATTAACTTACTTTATAGCGTTTAAGTGGAAAAGGGATTCTATCTCCAAATGTATAGGTTAATAGAAAGAATGCCTCTTCCACTTAGACATTATAAATGTTAATTAAATTATTGATCGGCATCTTGAAAGATCTAAATCATCTTCTAAGATAAATTTTCTTCCAACCAAGGAGCTATATTCCATGAATCATTTCTCGTTAGAAAAAAGAAGTAGCACATTTAGACGACCAATATTAGGTACAAAGTTAAAGTCGTGAAAAAGAAAAAAAAGATAAAGAAAAGAAAAAAAAAAGAAAAAAAAAAGAGAAGTTATTTTTTAATGCAAAAAATTGTTTAACAGGTACGATATTTTCCAGTATAGGAAGCCGATATAAAAATTAAAAACCGAAGATGAAGTTGAAGTTTGCTTCTTTTATATATGATGAATGATGAGAATACTAAATATTAAGTTATCCATAAACAATCAATCAATATTTAGAGTCGAATAGATAATTTCTATATGCTTATATAAAAGAGTGATAAAAATTATCTATCTTTTAAAATTATTATGATAAAAATATCTAACTTTTACACACATATACAACTCGATCGATATATAGTTTTATGAGGTCATACGCATTATGCTAGTGTATATATTATAAAATATCGTAATTCGTAACTTTTGATCTAACTTAATTTGACTAACGTATAAAATCTCATCATGACTTAGCATATCATAATTCGTCTAAAAATATATAGAAGGAATATCTTCAAACATAAATATAAGAGGATTTTATATAAAGTGAAAATAACTAAGCTTGACAAATATTAAAAAGCATAATTCTTTTGTCAAAAAGGGATAATTGTCTTTATGTAATAACCCTTCTTTCCTCATACTTAGGGAATCAGACATGACAGAATACGATACTGGCTAAATGTCCATCCAATAATGGCAACTGTATTTATTTATTATTGCTAAAATAAATGGAATATGCTCATGTAACACCAATTTTGGATTATATTCTAATCTTATTGCTAAAAAATAGTCGAGTGATAATTAAATAGGATACATACCTTGAATTACTTATGCACCTAAGCTTATCATTTGTTTTGGAAGTGATCATAATCAAAGAGGAATCTCATTCTCATGATGAAAAAGTGGAGGAAAGTAACTATATATATATATAATAATGGATAATTAGTATGTAGCTCATCGAATTTGGACATGAAATCACTTTACGTTGGAATTATTTATGGATCTAATATATATAGTATTTCATTGGATTTTTCGACATATGTAGAATTATTTTACATTGTAGTTTATAAGTAAAAGTTTGTAATAAAACGTTATAGTATTTGGCTGGAGTTCAATCATGCATCTCTCGGTTTTTCTATCTCGATAAAATAAGCTGATGCGAAATGATGGACTATGAAGTGTGATCCAACGTATATAATAATAAGGATAGTTTTCGCATTTCTTCTGAAAAATAGTTTTATCGTTGACTTTTTTATTCTATTATATCAGAGCATGCCTTAATTTTGATGTTTAATACGTACAACAAAAATAAGAGATCAAACTCAAACAAAATTTCTAACCCAAAAACCTAGAAAAGAAGTAATCAAAGAATTGAATTTGCATGACTCCATCTTATCTAACAACCAATAAAAGAATAATTCCCATGCATGCATTTTCTCAGGATAGAATTGAAAAAAAATATATACATTATTTTTTATATTTCCAAAGATCGGGCTAGTATATTTTTGAAAAATAGGGCTATTTTAAGAAAAATATAAGCATTCATGCAGAGATAGAAAATATAACTGGGCCGACTGTAAATATAATGATTTAGTAGGTACAAAATTAATATGTTATGTATAGATATATGTTCACGGTTTGTGATAAACATATATAATACATTCACACACACAAATGTATGAGAGATTAATTGAGCTATAATACTATTATTTTCTTTTTCTATTTTCCCTATTTTCTCAAATTTCCTCCTCCATTGTTAACTAGAATTTAGCACTTAGAACCTAGAAAACTAAGTAAACTTGATGCCCGCTTTTGTATGTATCTCAAGTTTGATATATGCCTGCATTAGTCATTATTATTACCAAACCCACACTATAATACAAAAACGGAGGTAGTGACAAAATATCTACACAACCCAAACATGCATCAAGATATATATATATATATCTCCACTTTTATCGTATATACAATCGAATAACATATCAATTTTACATATAAATTGAAATTTTTTGCTTATTAGTTTTTAAAGTCATAGTAAGTCTCAAGATTCAAATTTTCTTTTCACTCTTCACATGAGCCCTTTAGAAATACGTCGAGAAATTAATAAAAATATAGTAGTATATATTTTTGTTTCGTTCTTTTTGATTTTTTTTTTTCAAATTATGATGATATGGTAAGCTCATGAGATAGATGATTTTGAAGCCTTTAAGAACAAAACTTTATTTGTTAATTAATTCGAACGTATCGAACACTCCATTTTAAAGCATGAAGATAGTTTTGAGATGTTTTTTTCTCTTATGACATGAAACACATAAAATTAAAGATAACATTGTTATTTAACCTTATTATATGTAGTAGGTTTACATTCAACGACGAAGTTAACATGGTAATTACTATATCGTTTTTATTAATATTTTGAGTATTTTATTAGAAGCTTACACATTAATTAATATATATGGGCAGATATGAATGTAAATATCTAATTTTAAATGTTATCTCCCCAAAAATGAAAATGAAAAATCTAATTTAACCAACTTTTTACAGGTAAAGAGGGCGCACGTTTCCATCTTTGCATAAAACACGTGTTGTAAATTAGTTAGTGCCACTTGTTATGAGGTCTAATGTGCCACCTCCAAACCCCACTCACTTGACTACTACTCAAATTGTTCACCAATTATAATTTTCTTTTCTTTTTTGAGACCGCAAATTATAACTTTCATTTGAAGTAGTGTAACAATAACACTAATAATTACTAGTATAAAATTAAATGTTATTATTGGACGGTAAATATGTGTTCTCACTAGATGTTCTTTTTTCAATTGAGCCCTTCACTTTTTTGCTTTATTACCTTAACTAGAACCCCATTTTCCATTCAATAATTGAAGAAACAACTCCCAAAATCAATAAAACTTTAATGGAATTTGTTTTCCTCGTGCTCGAAACGCAGTTACACAACTCAATCTCCTCTACGAAATTGCTGGAAATAGATAGTTAAATTGACCTCTAAAAATGAGGACCGTAATTTTTTATTCTTGAAACGAAAATGTATTGCTATATCTAAAAATCTTGAAGAATAATACCCATCAGTCGTTGGAGAAATCTTGAGTTCACACATAGAGTTCAACTAGAAATTGAAAAATAAGCTATCTCATGAGCTATAGTGGTTCGAATTTTCGAGGGTGTTCGTCTTTACCAAATTCTAATAAAATTGGTTTAGGTAAGTATGAGATGTGTTTGGGGTGGGTATGGATAGTAAAGCTAGTATCTGTTTTATATAAAAATTTTAAAATTAATATCATAATTTTATAACTAGTTAAATTATTATTAAATTTGTGTTAACTAATTATATATACACATTTCGCCACTCCAATTAATCTCTAGCTTTTTTTTGTTTACTTTTACATATGCTTACTTATCCCTATTTTTCATTGTTATGACAATATTTTCAATTGAAATAGATATGTTAGTCAAGTTTCTTTTATTTATTGAAATTTAGTTTTTAATCAATAATTGCTTCTTCTTGTTATTATTACATGTTTAACTTCATAGTATTTCAATTTTTTATTAATTAATATCCAATTTATAATAATTTATATTTATTTATTTAAATATTTATAATTTTAAATAGATTTGGGTGAACAATTAGCGAGTATTATCCTATAAAGTTTGGCATGGGTATGAGTACTAAGGATAGTACATATGATTTGGAAAAGGTCTAAATTTGGAAATTTTAAATGAATTTGAATTTATAAAATACATAAGTGAGCACTCCATCTATTGCCATTCCTAAGCTATACTTAATAATCACAAACCACTTGACAAATTAATGATTTTTGTGACCCATTATGAGATGAGCAAATTCACTTTATTTAGCAGTTCGATAATAAGCGCAAACTACTCGAAAGATTAATGATTTTTGTGACCATTATGAGATGAGCAAATTCACTTCACTAGTATTAATTGACCAACTGCGCCAAAGTCAATAAACTCTAATCCAACCGAAAATCAATTGAATTAGAATTTATGTAATTTAACTCTGTGTATTTCATAGTACTAATAACTCACTAAACTTTATCAAGTATGAAAACATATTCAAATTTGTCCCACTCAATTTCAAACAATCTAAATTCCCTCTTCACAACTGCAATTAAAAAAGAAAAAGAAAAACTCTCTCTCTCTCTTTACGCGTCTCTGCTGCCGCCTGCCGTCATTTTATTATGGGTGCCTTTTAGCCTATTTTCAACATCTTTTCTCCAGAAATTTCTGTTATAAATAGGCTGCCACCACCTTGCCAGATTCATCAACACACCAACCTCTCAAACCTCAAACTCAAACTCAACCATTGAGAAATAGAGAGAGAGAGAGAGAGACCACTCCAATTCTTGCAGAAACCTCGGAAAACTATCCCTACTTTGTCATCACTCTCAAACATTCATTTCATGCATTAAATTCAAAACTGCACTCAACGTTCATTTCACCAACCCCCACACACACTCATAAAAAAAACCAGAATCCCATCTTTCAATTTCTCGCAATCACACAAAAAATGGCGGATTCATGGCACCAAAACAAGCAAGTCTTCGACGTTTCAATCAATGTGCCTCACGACGGCGCCTCCAAGTGCTACGACGACGATGGCAAACTCAAACGAACTGGTAAAAAACCTCTGCTTTCTCATTTCCCTCATAAAAAGATTCCATTTTTATGCCTTTTCTTTCGTCAAATTCCATTTTCTTGATATATTACAAACTTAAGCCCTCTCATTCCTGAAATCCCTCATAAAAAGATTCAACTTTTATGCTATTTCCGTCGAATTTAATCAGTTTTCTTGATATATTATGAACAGGGACTGTTTTAACGGCGAGTTCACACATCATAACCGCCGTGATCGGGTCAGGGGTTCTGTCATTGGCTTGGGCAACTGCTCAATTGGGATGGATTGCTGGTCCTGCCATGCTCTTCATGTTCTCATTTGTCACATATTACACTTCTACCCTTCTCGCCTCCTGCTATCGCTCCGGCGACCCCGACACCGGCAAGAGGAACTATACTTACATGGATGCTGTTAGGGCCAATCTAGGTTTGTCTTCTTCAAATTTTTGTGAATTTTTTTGGAAAAAAATTGTGTCTTTAGCTAATTTTGAGTTTTCTTGTGTGTTGAATTTCAGGTGGGGTGCATGTTAAGCTGTGTGGTGCAGTTCAGTACTTGAATCTTTTTGGGACTGCTATTGGTTACACCATTGCAGCATCTATAAGCATGATGTGAGTTGTGTGTGTGTGTGTGTGTGTGTTTGGCATAATTAATGTTAGGGGTGAATATATTTTACGCCTCAAACGTTGACCTTTAAAACAAATTAAGTATGTTACATAAGTTTGCTGTGCTGATGTTGTATTAAAATGTATGGAACAGGGCTATTGAGAGGTCAAATTGCTTCCACACAAAAGGGCATGAAGATTCTTGCAAGGTGTCTAGCAATCCTTACATGATTGCATTTGGTGTGGTTCAAGTGATTCTCTCACAAATCCCAAATTTTGATGAGATTTGGTGGCTCTCAATCGTTGCTGCAGTCATGTCTTTCACTTACTCCATCATCGGTTTAGGCCTCGGAATTTCCAAAGTTGCAGGTATAGCAAAAAACTTCACCTAAATCAAATGTTTCACTTCAATTCTTGATTCTTGAATATGAGTTTTGATGGTGTGTTTTTGTCACTCTAGAAAATGGCCAAATCAGAGGAAGCCTCACAGGAGTAAGAATTGGTGATGTGACTGAAATGGAAAAAATTTGGAGAAGCTTCCAAGCACTTGGAGCAATAGCTTTTGCTTATTCTTACTCACTCATCCTCATTGAAATTCAGGTACAATTCTTAAAAAAAATTAAAAATTCATCAATCAAATGAAATATTTTACCACATTCATGATTCTCACATCCTCATTTTATGACAGGACACAATCAAATCCCCACCATCTGAATACAAGACAATGAAGAAGGCCACCTTCATAAGTGTGGCTGTCACAACCGTCTTCTACATGCTCTGCGGCTGCTTCGGCTACGCAGCATTCGGTGACATGTCCCCGGGAAACCTCCTGACCGGCTTCGGATTCTACAACCCTTACTGGCTGCTCGACATCGCCAATGCAGCCATCGTCATCCACCTCATTGGTGCCTACCAAGTCTACTGCCAGCCCTTATTTGCCTTCCTTGAGAAGGTCGCGCAAGAATTCATCCCAGAGAACGCGTTTAACCTCATGAATAAGGAGATCTTGATCCCAATCCCGGGCCTCAGCAGCCCTTACAAGCTCAACATGTTTAGGCTTGTGTGGAGGAGTGTGTTTGTGGTCACCACGACCGTGATCTCAATGCTCATGCCGTTTTTCAATGATGTCGTGGGGATTCTTGGGGCGTTCGGCTTCTGGCCCCTCACGGTCTACTTCCCAGTCGAGATGTATATTAGTAGCCACAAGATTCCCAAATGGAGCTCAAGATGGATCAGTTTGCAGATTCTGAGTGGTGCTTGTTTGATCATATCTATTGCTGCTGCTGCTGGCTCATTTGCTGGTGTTGTTGCTGATCTCAAGGTTTATAAGCCTTTCAAGACTAGTTATTGATTAATTGTTCATTTTCAAGAATTTAGTGAAGAAGAAATGAGGGGTTTATTGCAAGTTTAGTTTATTTTGCATAAGAGGGAACCCAAAGGGTTGTTTAGCTTCATTGTGTGACATAAAGGGGGGAAGGGTCCAATGCAAATGTAATATTTTTGAGGTGTAATTTCATCTATTTCTTACTTAGTTGGAATGCTATGGTGTTATTAATCAATGAAATTCCTCAAAAGGCTTCATTTTCTACATGAACTCATACGCTAAAGATCAACTTTTTAGGTTGCCACAGGATTTTGTTCCCCTGTTTGTCCTTCATTATGTAATCAATACCTAAACAAACTTGGCCTAATTTAATTTTGCATTTGTTAGAATGATTTAGTAGCTAACCTCATATGCTCAAGATAGTGGAGTATCATCAAGAATTGAGGACTAAGAATACTACCTAAAAGCCTAAGAAGCTTATAATTAGCTTTGGTAAGTGGGCATGGATAAGTATTTGATAGTTATGGGTAGCTATTATAGGGTATAGGTTGCTTATACTCCACAAATCTTGAAGTTAATTAGATCGTTACCAACTTTTCAAATCAGGAGAGATAAAAGTGGACGTGGTATCGTCTTACTGCAAGATAAGTCAAGATACGAAATAACAAATATATTACTAATCTGTCGTTCAATTTGAATTTGTCTTGTCACACCGTGAGATGACATTACATAAAACTCCACTAAAAAAAATAAAAGGTTGGTTTTGCTCTTGCATCTCAAAAGTGTACACTATACAGTATTCTAATTAACAAATCATCTCTTAATATCTCCATTTTCATTTCTACATTTAAAAAATAATAATTTCATATCATTATTTTGTATTGCATTTTTGCCTATCTAGGAAATTCAATGATCTCAAGGTCTGTAGCTACAAGTGATGGAACTTTCTAGATTACTCTTTGATGGATGTGAATATCACACACAACCTTGTACCTTCACAATCACCATGAAAAGGGGTTTTGCTTTGGAGCACAGCATGCTCTGCACTCCCCCCTCACTGTACACTACTACTGCTGATGGAAAACGAAACAAACAAGAACTAACAAAAGTTCTCCCCAACACACTACTACTGATGGAAAACGAAACAAACAAGAACTAACACAACTTTATGTCCAATCTTTCCTAATCAATATATATTCACACATATATAAGTCAAACAAATCTTTATGTGGTCATTGTCCCAATGTCATTCATTAACACTCCAATCACGCTTATCAACAATTCTTCAAATATGTAATCAATTAGAAAGCAAATGGCTCCATCGAAATATGTTATTGTTACGTTACGATTATAAGGGAATAAATTATACGACAAAATATAACCCTGACATGCCACACAAACAAAAGAGAATTTTCCACTATATTTAGGTTCGTTTCAAATTCCCTCCGCCCCAATTATATACTTTTGCATGTTACAAATATATACTAATACATATATAAATGTAATTGTGCCCTTCAAATCATAGCTTCGTTATTGATCACCATGCACATGGTTTGAAGATTCGATACTAATATATAGATGTGATATGAAAATCTCTAAGAAGAAAGTAATATTCCAAGTAGAAAATAGGTTGAGGTGCACTCTTCTCTTAGAACCAAAAATAGTATAAACATGAGTGATTCTGCAATGTGTTGACCATGCATCCACATCAATGCAAAAGAGTGGGTATATGCTCCCACCACTATGCAACAAATGGATGGATATGAAGAGAGACCAATTTTTCAAATGATGAACTCAAGCTGGTGGCTTACATTAATTTTGTACCAATAGTCAAAATGATTTTGTTTTGGCTATGAAAATAGAAACACTATATGTTGTGTATTTGTCACAATATATTATTCGTCATCTAGTAATATCAAGAGGTTTAATTTCTCTCTTTTCCGGAGATGGTATTTAATTATTTATGTGCCATATATATATTTTGGGCGTCTGACTATCAAACTTAAAATAATTTGCAATAAAATTATAACACACAAAAATGAAAGGAAAAACTATTAAACAAAAATGATAGTGGTACGCTAAAAAGTGATATGCCTATCACGCCTAAATTCTAATCAGGCGTTCCAATTTTATCAACTTCAGATTAAGAATTACTTTGTCTTGAAAGATTATCGTTAACAACAGTCAAATACTTTTGAAATATCAACCTAAATTGTAATAGTGACGGCGCCGCCGCCGCCGCTTCTTCATGGTGGTGGTGGTGGTGGTGGTGGGATATGATAAATACCATTCAGGTTCATGAATATCGATTAACATATATTTCTTGGAAATTTCATCCGAATTTGGACAATGGCAATCAAATAAAAAACCATCTCACTAAAGGTTTTGCCTTTTCATATATTTTATTCATCAAGTAGAGACAAAATTGGAAATCTGATGATTATACCTTAATTTATTCGTAATTATTGTTTAATGTATAACCGGATCCATCCAAGAGCCGACATGAAGATTCTACATTCTATGGTTTAAAAGGTAGTATCTTTGTCAAGGTTCTTCTTAAATATTATAATTACTTTGTTATGACCAATACTGAAGGTGGGATTTGCTTTTTGATTTTTTAAGAGTAGTGCATGTGGGAAATTTAGTAGATGTTTATACACTAATTAAATTCTGGTCAAATCTTAATCTTAGTTTCCAACTTCCTTACCAAGTCAAGTTGAATTCTTATTCTCCAAAGTGGAGCTGAATTTTTCGTCATTGAGGAGAAATTCTATATTATGTATCGGAATTCCACTGTATACATGCCAAGGGTAAATTGCAGGAGAAATACATGAAAGTAAAATTATATGTAGATAAGATGTGTGGAATAAAATACAAATATAGGTATTTATTGTTCAGCACCAACCTTCATCAATTGCTTATATCTATAGGTGGAGCTATTAAAATAAAAAAAGTAGTATCTCTTTTTTTTGGTGGATAAATCTTCAATTTAAGAGTATATCTAATCATACTTGTGTTTTTCACTTATTCAATGTGTTATACATTACATTACATATGCAATTCAACCACAATTCACTCATCTGCTCGTTCAACCAAGTTATATTCTCTTTCAATGTGAAGAAGTAAAGGTATCAAATTCCAGATATTGTTCCATAGTTCAAAATCCTACCTACTTTTTTGTGGGTTTAATATTTCTTACATTTAATCTTCTTCTTCTTCTCAAACCTCCAGATATCATTTGTAGTAGCACCGTAGAGCAATAATATTTAGATAGGCGTTATATTATCTTTGGAAATATTTGTTGATAACAATAAGCACTATATAGAAGAATTTGGAATTTATAGAAACTCGTGACATAATCAAAAGATATAGGCCAACGTCAGGAATATATTTTCTACGTCCTAAAAGAACAATTGTCACCAGTCGTAAAAGATTTGTGTACAAAACAAGCAGATAGCCTTTTACTCTCAATTATTGCATGTAAACAAACTATAGAATTTACATTGAAGGCAAAAATAATGTAAAAAAATGACATACCAATCAAATTCTAAAATGCAACATTTGCCACGGCATGAGTTTATGTAGGATACTTGTTCGGGAACGGAGGGAGTATTTAAAAGTCGTGCATACGACAACATTGAAATCTGATAAACAGAAAGTAAAAAAAGATAAGAATAAAACTAAATTTAGCAAAGCGTGGAACAAAAAGTCCGGACTGCATCTGCAAGTTGGATAATATCCAAGGCATAATTAAATACTGATACTGCATGATAAACACTTTCTACAAAGAATTAAAAAATGAAAGCAAATTACTGCACAACATTTCATTTTAATACGAGTACAATACCATCACATTAGGAAAATGATACAACCTTGCAACCTCTTGGTTAAGGATTATTAGTTCACCAAGCATCTCTATGATTTTTTTAGACAAAATATAGCTATCTGATCTCTTTCCGCCGGACAGGAGCTGCTTCGAACATGAAAACTCGTGGAAATGCCCGTCCCTATGAAGTTATCGCAGTTCCTCTGCACTAAATTTGTTCCAAGCTTCCTAAAGAAACAAAATATTCCATGAGCTAGATGACTTTCCGTATGTGCAGAAGCAGTAAAATGTGGGAACGTTTAATTGATAATGAATAAACTAAAATCAGCAATACCTATAGCTCTCTAATCATCTGAACTAAAGTTTTGTTTGTTTTTTCAACAAGGATAAGTTTCTAAGCACCGCACGAAAATCATGCACGTGGGGAATACCTTTAGAATATCAAAAACCTTCTCAGCAATATATTTTTGTTGGATTGTAGCTCCTTTTTGTTGAACTTTGTCGGGATGGACGTATAGGGTCGCTTTCTTGTAGACTTTCTTCACTGAATTGGAAGTAATCATATCTGTCAAAGACACTGAACGCCAGCCACATTCGGGCCACAAAATCTGCAAGATATTCCAGAAAAGATTATTGATAATACGACAGAACATTTCAACTGCACAATGTTATTACAAACTATGGCGCGGATTCATCAAAGCTCAAGTTTCAATGGACTTGTGCAAGTTTACTAGTAAACAAATACTTACTCATAAGGAGTGGAATCTTATTGATCTCCAATACAATGTAATTTCAGAAGGTCAGCAGGTCTTATTCAATACTATTCACAACAAGACGGGATTGATTGATGATAATCTTGAAGATCGTTTGTCACACCATAGTTATTCATCATCAAGAGAAGAAAATGCATTCTTTATCCCAATGACTAACATATATTTGTTTGTTCCTTTGAGTAAAATATAAACATGAGGTCTAATGTTGCAGATGGATGCACTTGAACAGTAAAGTCATCAACCAAAGATCAAAATTGACAAGGAAATAATCAAAATGATTTAGCAGCAGCCAAAGAAAATTCAAGCATTAATAGTATGATAACACATATTTCAAAAACAGATGAGGTCGGGCTATATCCCAGATCTAGTGGTTACAAATATAAATGAAGGGGGAAAGAAAACCTTAAAATACTACAGAAACAGACCTGCTCTAGTGATGACAACAAGGCACGTATATTGCCTTCTTTTCCAGCAGCCCAACGCTTTATGTCATACTCCAATACCTCTGCAATCCTCTGAAAAAATAGTTTTAAGATTAGGAGCAAGGTTCCAAAAGTCCAAAGAAGTTAAGATAGTGTAGTGTTCTAGTTTCCAATTTCCATACAAATATGTTCATGCAATTTCTGTTTCAAAGAAGCGAAGATAGTGTACTGTCCTAGTTTTCAATTTCCATATACATATAGATACATGTAATTTCTGTTCGTGGGTGTGTATAGGAACCCTGATCCTTTTTGTTCATATTACAGAACCACTCTTTTCAGTCAGCCCCAGTAATCATGTCAAGACTTGGAAAGTACCAAAGAATAACCCATTTCCCTAACTTGCAAATTTCTAGTATTAGAACTGTGTTTTTATTAAAAAAAAAATCACCTAATCTCTCCCTGTAAGTTCTACACCTTTACTGCAATGAGATATTAGATGACAATGTGAACCCCTACAACTTGGCCATATGTCAGGTACTTCAGTGCTAGCAAACTACCATCATAAATCATTGTTACAAAGTCGAATTTCCTTACACGTTTCTCTTCCTGCTCATACTGACTCTCACGATCACGCTGATTCTTTTCAGCAAGTGCTTCAGCCTGCAAACAGAAACAAATGAAAATATAAATCCAATGTATACAAATTATATAGACAGCCAAGAAGTATGAGAATCACAATTTTGATTGAGGATCATTGTGTTTCTGTAGCTCCTAATTGTTTAGATAAGGGACATCTTATCAAGTACGGTAGGTGTAGGGTTCTAAAGACAACACATTCATAAATTCTAATTGAAACCTGCAATGCAAAACTCAACCTGCTCAAAGAACCTTTGGCAGAAGAAAGTGAAAAAAATGGTAAAAGGGCAAGCAATATTCCGTTTATGTTAATATTTATGAGACAGGTAAGGCAGAATGTCACAGATGAAACTAAAATGAAAGATTTGTCTAGCACGATGTCAGGAAGTCCCAATCACTGAGGAACACTTTTGTTCAAGCACAACAAATGATAAATTTCTTGTTTATTCTCCTATTCCAGAGGTACACAAGGATCCATGTAATAAGTTTCTACTATATTGTGGCTCCTATAGATATAAAATAATAAAGAATATACAATAACAAGAGAAAATTTGCGTAATGTAAAAGTCTAGCTCGGAATAAACATACCATGCGTTCATTTGTCCTCATATGACGACTTAGCCTAGCTCTTCGTCTTTCTTCAGGTTCCCCCTCAATCTCATAAAATTCACCAGACGAAGTCGTCATATCTGTGAGCAGCCGAGCAGGAATATAACAAGTGAAGACGCACACAACATATACCTTATTGGAAAGAATATTCCGATAAAGATATGCCAAATAAAGTGAGCTTAGTTTATGTTGAACCTCAACTCCTAATGATTCCACAGAAGCCGTAAACGATGCAGATGTAAATAAATTGCGGGCCAAGAAATAACATAGTTCTTTTCATGTCCTGTTTATCAAGTCTTAGTACCAAGAAGTGGAATGATTTTTACACACTTGAGTTCATCCAGTAACCAATTCATGGTTGATCCTCCTAGGCACTAAGTAGCTTTAGATATAACCTTTCCTTGATTCATCAACTGATTAATGGGTCATACAGCACTACGCAACCCTAACTAAGCAGTGTCGATCCTATTAGTATGGAATGTTTCATGACATGCCAACCAGGTGTCTGGCCTCAATGGCCTGGATTGCATTTATATAGATTAAACAAGCAATTAATGCTCTGTTGCCAGAATATAATTTTCTAAAATGTTTTCATCAAGTCAATAGTCGTTCTTCTGCTAGATACCAATTCCTTAATAGGAATATACTCATTAGGATATATTTGCCTTGTGGTGTTCTCTGTTCCCACTTTGTAAAGCATCTAAGTATTCTTTCACAAAACATGTAATATGATTTATTAGATGGATATAAGGTTAATTACTACAGTATGTACTACTCATCACATATTCACTATTCACACATAAATAGACAGTCATGCCAAGACTACAAAAGCAGTTCACTCTAATCTATTTCCATGTCCAAGACCATAAAAGCAGTTCACTTACACATGAAGCAGTCTGTTGGAGATTTTTAAATATTAATGATGCTCCTTACAGGCAACTTAAGGTGTTAAAAGATGTTGTCACTCTTTCAACATTTATATATATACATATAGGGCACCTCAAATATAAGGAGATCCATTCTAAAAGATTGCATTGTCTGGATGAGTACCTCCAAAAAGTGAATTGAAATTGTTGCCAGTATTTGTAGCAGAGAAGGACTTCCCTACGTTGACTTTGGGCTGCGAAGAAGCGTGCTTCACTTCAGGTATCTTCTCGTCATGGAAAAAGCCATTAAAGAGGGAATTCTAGAGTAGAAAATACAAAATCAATAAAAACTCTACCCAAGCAATGTTTCGATATTCAGCAAACATAAGATGAAATTAGAATCAACCTGATTAAATTGCTGCACAGGGTCACTGCCACCAAAAATATCGTCCACATAATTGGTATTCCCAAACCCCTTCAAACTTGTGCCCGAACTTGGCTTGTTAGCAGTTGTACTCATTCCACCAACTTTCGATTTGGTCCCACCACTAACGAAATCATCAAAGTCATCAATTGATGAATGAACTGAACCTTTTCCTCTTTCTTGGTTAGAGGTTCCATCAAATGACCAAGAAGCATCAGACTCAGGTACAGATGATTCAAAGACTAAGAAAGGGTCATCAACCAAACTTGAGCTTGATTTAGATGTATGAACATTTGAAGTTGGAAAAGATTTTGTCTCCGAGAATACTCTGCAAAAGGTGATAATACATAAGAGAAACTCTAAAATATAGAACAGTAACAAAATAAAGAACTAAATCACACCAGAACTCAGGCAAACGTCATGCAGTACCATCCCATTGATTAATTACTACCGTCAGCTCACAACACAACATAAGAATAGAGGATAATTCAGAGATAAGTTATTGCAACTCCAAATAAGCTCCCACCACAATAGTCTCAGTCATTTACAACAGTAGCAACACATCTATGCATAATTCTCCAGTAATTTTACACAATTTACGATATATTCACTGAATTTCACATTAAAGAAAAAGTTCAATCAATCAACAAATGACTAAATATCAATTCACAGAATTCAAATATATTCAGTACTTGGTGTTTGTAGCCCTCTCTCCTCCGTATGTATGTAACAACTCATCCAATCCAGGCCCCTTTTTCTCCACCTTCGCCTTCGAATCCAGCCCTAAGCTCCCAAGCAGATCATCAACATTACCTACAGGCTTCGACTTATACCCCGAAAAATGATCATAAGCGTCGAAACCTACAGCAGTCTTTGAACCCAAACTACTATTATAACTCTGAGAGCCAGAAAGCACAGTTCCGAAATCAACTCCCCCATATTGTTGGTGATTCGAAGCACTACCACCACCAAGAAGATCATCAGCATCAAAAAAATTTTGGGATTGCGAAGTTCTGACGGTGCTAACATTGGACCTGAAAATCCCGTCGAGCTGATCAACAGGTAGCGAATAAGGATCGCCAGCCGACGACGTTGCCGGGGGTGTACGGCTTTGAGGTGTGAATTGTGATTTAGGTTTCGGCTTCAATTTGGCCATGGGGGCTGATTTCCCCTGAGCCCTGAATCCGATGCTCTCAACCAAAACTCCGAATTCGTCCATTTTTCCCCAAAATTGTATCGAAAATCAGCGCCGATGAACGAATTGAGGTGGATGTTAGGGGAATTGAAGGCGGCAAAACAAGGATTGAAATTATACAAAGGAATTGGTAGATTGAAGATCAACGCATAGATGATGGATGAAATGATTAATTATGGAGAGGAGATGGAGGCTGGAGGGATGAATTCCTAAATTGTCTTCTTCAAACGCTGTTGTCGGTAGTGGCAATCACCCAAGGAGGCACTGTTCGAATGGAAGTATTTTATCGGAGGGGGAGGCCGAGAGTTCTATTACGGACGAAACAGTGGTTTCATCAACGGGTCCTTAATTTCTAGCGGGCTTCCTATATTATTGTTTGGGCTACGAAATGCCCTAAAAAGAACATACAATTTTATTAATATGGCCTCTTAACCCCAACCAAATGGGGCCTAAATCTAAACCTAGTATAGCTAGCAAAGGTCACGTTGTTTTATACAGAGTTGAACAGAAAAAGACTACTCTATTTTAGAAGAGAAATCAAGAATATTTCGCTAGACTCGATCTGCGTGACCTGTGGATTAAACAATTTTTTCATGACTATTTATAATTAGTTACGTATTTAAGTAGATTCTTAGATTGAATTAAGATTTTTATAAGACGATCCTAACAAACTTCTGGCCAATTAAGTTGCTACTAACTTGATATACTTTTGGATCTAAATCTAAAGATACATATGTTATCATTTGGGATATATTTAAATATCGATCAATAATAAAACTATTCATTGCACTATTCGAGAAATAATGAATGAGAAAATCAAAGTCCGGACCCAGAAATCTCATATACATATTAAATACTCGTGTTATTATTATTTGACTCTTTGTGGCAAGAAATCCCTATCTCTTCTTTTATTGAAAGCAGAAATCCCTATCCTCATAAATATGATTTAGTGAAAACGAGTCTTTTTTATATATGTCTATTGTGATAATAGTTATTTAAATATGCCCATTCTTAATATGTAAGATTCCAAAATTCTGATTTTCTATATAATTTCATTACGTAGATAACATACTTTCGTATATAAATAAATCGGTCTCGTGGGAATGTACATGTATTGTCTTATAACCCAAGAAATTTTCAAAGTACGTACATTTTAATATTATATGTATATCTTAATTGCATATTCGAGTGCAGAGTATTTGACTCAGAATTTTCCTAAATGGCTTAGAAATATCTTAACCAACAAGTTACAATGTATCTTCCTTTTAAAAAAACAAAAAACTTTTGCACTATATACCATTATAATTATATTAACTAGCATAATCACTAATGAGCACACGTTAATTGACAATAAAATATGAAAAACAAAGAGTTAAAATGTTAAAAATAGCCCAAGCGGTTTCCCCAAAGAGAACTTTTGATATCTTATTTTATTTCTTTCAGAGAGACGAAGTCGTTGAGTATCTAATCTTTTGATAAAATGTCATGTTGAGATACATATAAATATAGGAAAGAAAGAGAGGGAGAGAGTAATGGAGGAAGAAGAAGAAGAAGGACCTCATCCATTGTTGAGGGGAGGGAGGAAGGAAAGCTCAGGCTACTGCCATGGCTTCTCATCATCTCAAATCCAATCACTGGCTGCCATTTGTCAGGCCCTCATTCCTCCTCTCTCTCATACTCAACACTCACCCAATCCTGATGAGGTCAATAGTTTTCCCTTTGTTTACAATTCTTTACTTCTTAATTTTATTTCTTTATTGTTCTGGTAGCAATATATTTCCATTGTCATCCCCAACTTCAGCAAATTGCAAATTTTTTAGTAGTCTGTTCTGTCCCATAATTGGGATGTAGGGAGCAGCATTAATTTAGCCCTATAGCAGGCAAAAGTAAAATTAGAAAATTGGAGGTGTGAACTTTGTTTTCTATATTTCGAGTTTGAGATTCCGAAAAGCCAAATTTTTCTTGCTGTTCAATCTGATGATAAGGGATTCTGCACAAAAATTCGCACAAAATACCGTTTTCTTTTTTTAAACAAATGTGGCTATAGACGTCAATATGTGTATAATTGTGCCAAAAGGGGTAGATATTGTACTTGTTGGATCTATGTGGTGTGACTAGATTCCAGAATCTTGGTTTCTCCATTTATGATCTATAGTAGTATAATTTAAGCCATCAATGAGCTAAGTTGGAGCTATAAAGTTGTTGTATTTAATTATCAATTCGAAGGGTAGGTGTATGTTTATGAACACATATATAAAGAATTGTAGTTCTAAGGTAAACTTTGAGGGAGATGTTATGTAACATAAATAATTACTATTTGAGTTTTGATTTTGTAATTCAAATAGGTGGCAGAGCTAATGGTGAAGAGGGGTCTACCTAAAGGATTGTTGATAGTGAAGTTAGTGTTGAAGTTTCTATCAAACAGAGTGGGAACATTCTTGCTCTGTGGATGGATTTGTTTGGATTGGAAATGGCCATTTGTGCACACTTTTTCCGAGCTGTCGTTGGAAAAGAGAGAAGCCGTCCTTCAAAAATGGTCGAGAGAGACTCTTCTGCTGCCGTTGAGAATAGCTTTTGTGTCGCTGAAGATTATCACTCTCTTCACCTTCTTCTCTTCGGTAACAACTCTTCTGCTTGCCTCTCCGTGTCGTTGTAATGTATGTTATGGTTTTGATTGCATTAAGATTCTTTCGATGATGTGATGCAGACTGATGAATATTCGAACAACCCTGCTTGGAAAGCAATTGGGTACGAGGTAGAGGCTGTTAAGAGACAGAGGAAACATGAAAAAGAAAGACCACTAGCTAAGGGAGTCATCGACACCGCGAACATAGATGAGGCGTCACTGAAGGAATCCCTAATCCGAAAAGGCATAGGTGTTGTGGAGGATCCGAACGAGAATGTTTTTAAGATCAAATGCGACGTGGTGATTGTTGGATCGGGTAGTGGTGGAGGCGTTGCTGCAGCTCTCCTTGCAAAGTCGGGTTTGAAAGTAATCGTCCTCGAGAAAGGTCACTACTTTGTGGCGGAGGATTATTCAGGCCTCGAAGGGCCTTCGTTGACTGAGTTATATGAATCCGGTGGGATGCTAACGACCGAAGATGGGAAAATACTGGTCATGGCCGGAACAACCGTTGGTGGTGGTTCGTCTATAAATTGGTCGGCTTGCATAAGAACTCCGGATTATATACTCGAAGAATGGTCTAAAGAAAACAAGATTCCTCTCTTTAGCAGCCACGAATACCGATCTGCAATGGATCGTGTGTGTGAGAGGATCGGTGTGACAGAGTCCTGCATGGAAGAAGGGTTTCAGAATCAAGTGCTCAAGACGGGTTGTGAGAATCTCGGGCTAAAAGTCGAGCCCGTGCCAAGAAATTCTTCAGCAGATCATTACTGTGGTTCTTGCTGCTATGGCTGCAGAAGAGAAGATAAGAAGGGAGCTGAATCCACATGGCTCGTTGATGCTGTCAAGGACGGGGCAGTGATCCTAACCGGATGTAAAGCAGAGACGTTCGTGCTGGTAAGGGACAATGGCAAGAAATCTAGAAAGAGATGCGTTGGAGTGATTGCGACTGCTGGAAACCCGAACATCGGGAGGAGGATTCATATCGAGGCTCGTGCTACAGTTTCCGCGTGTGGCTCTCTCCTCACACCACCGTTGTTGGTAGCTAGCGGGTTGGAGAACAAGCACATTGGTCGGAATCTGCATCTCCACCCCGTTTCCTTCGTGTGGGGATACTTCCCCGAATCTCGAGTGGAGCTCAAGGGTAAAAGCTTCGAGGGCGGAATCATCACCTCCGTCCATAAGGTCTTAAACAACGAGGAATCAAGCACCCAAGCCATAGTGGAAGCTGCAGCACTCGGGCCTTCCTCATTCGCCTCGTTGCTCCCTTGGGTTTCGAGGCAGGACATGAAGGAGCGGATGACGAGATATGCTCGAACTGCCGTTCTATTTGCATTGCCCAGAGACGAAGGCTCGGGCTGTGTGATCGAACAAGGACGTATCCGATACAGATTGAGTGAAATCGACAAAGAGAACCTTAAAACTGGGATGAGGCGTGCTATGAGAATCCTGATCGCTGCAGGGGCTGCAGAAGTGGGCACGTTTAGAAGCGACGGGCAGAAACTGAGATGCGGAGACGAGGAGGGGGTGGAGGAGTTTCTCGACTCGGTGACAGCAGTCGGGGGCCCAAGGTCGAGGTCGGAGCAGTGGACGATCTACTGCTCCGCGCATCAGATGAGCAGCTGCCGGATGGGACGAGACGAGGGGGACGGGGCGGTCGACGAGAACGGGGAGTGTTGGGAGGCAAAGGGGCTGTTTGTGTGTGATGGAAGTGTGCTGCCCACTGCAGTTGGTGTGAATCCAATGATCACCATTCAATCAACTGCTTACTGCATTGCATCAAGATTAGCCAATTCCCTCAATCTGAAAATTGAGATTTAATTATGTGAGTTGCTTCTCTCATCTTCCCACCATTTGTATGTATGTATGTATTACATAATTCTTTGATGAAGAGGACTGAAATAAGGCGGTTTATGAGGTAAAAATCCCTCGGCTCTTAGATCATGGTTATGCTCTAGTAAAGTTGTATAAGGTACATCAAATAACATGTGTATTGGACTTACACATTATAGAAAATATAAATGGTATATAATTCTCACTTAAAAAATGTTTATTTTTGATTTAGTCTACAATGGGAAATCCACATCGATAATGACATAAAACTTTCTTCTTCTTTTTTTTTTCCAAAAGAAAATATCAATTTTTATTTTCTTTCCAGATACATCTGCAATTCTTTTCCGGACAGTTGAGAGCTAACTAGACACGCGCAAAAATCTATGTAGATGACGGCATGAAAATATTACAAAACAAAATAATTGTGACAGAAACAATGTCGTATGATTGTTTCAACGTTTAATGCATAGAAAGAAATTACTTAGTATTATGCTCATGATTCTCAAATACTCTTCGGATAAATTATGTGTTGGAGCTCCTAAATCTAGAGAATCGAAGGTGGTCCCTAGTTTTCACGATGAATTTAAATCCGAGACCTTTGATCCAGGCATTAATCATTCTACCATTAGGCCATTTTTATGGGCAGATGTACAAGTAAATATAAAGGCTGTATCGTAATATATTTGATGACATTTGCAGATATTAAATTTCTGTCGCATCTTAATCTTTCTTTCAATTATTTTCCCCCAACATGGTTAAAAGTTGAAGTCGTAAGCAAAGTTCTTACATTACGGTGTAGAGTTTCGCGTGCTTTTGTTGGCAAGATTACATTAGCCTGAGATTACTCAAAGATGGAATTTGTTCGAGATTGTTTAAGATTAATTTTACTATAGGGGTGAGGCTAAGACTAATAAGTCATGACTAATCCTACGTGGCATTGTCCCATGATTGAATTGCGGGCCGTATTTATCCAACCAAACACAATATAATATTGTGTCATAAGACTAATTCTATCTAATCTTACCAACCAAATGCATAGGGTTAAAATTCTTTATTCTTCACAAATTCCATTGCTATATTGCATATAGTGATGCTCAATTGTTCATCAATCAAGCCTCTCCATATTAAGTTGGTAATATTTTTAATCCTTTCCAGCTACAAGAGAAGTACACCAGATATTTTTAATCAATTAAAAAGCTGTTTTGACCCATTTATCTTCTTTTAGTATCAACAAACAACTCATGAGCTGTTTGATTTGGAGGATTAGCTTAGATAACACAATTACCGTTCAAATCCTCCCCCTCCTACCTATAATTTATCCTTTCTAAATCCTTCTTAAACTTCACCCACTTTCTTTTTACTTAAATGTGTTATTACACCAAATATGATGTGATAATATATTCAAAAACATATATAATTAAATTCGGCAAAACACATCGAAAGGTCCTTGTACTATGAATTTATGTTTCAGTAGGTCCATGTACAATTTTTTCATTTTATTAAATCCTTTTATTTTTATATTTTGTATCATTAGATCATTTTTTAACGGATGTATCAAATCCGTTAATTTTCTGTTAAGTTTATTCCACGTCATCAATAAAATAAAAATAAAAACTCTATTTCAAATTCTAAGCATCGATCCCCTGATCACCAGGGTTTTATTTCGTCTTCATACAAGATCTTATAGCTAGCCCGCATACAAACTCTTCATTATTTGATGTTACAATTTCTCAAATCTGTTTGTATAAATAAAATAAGAAAAATCATTTTTCTTTTGCGAAATAAACTTGAGTTTTGGGCCGAAGCTCTGCCGATCACATTCCGATCGTTTGGGGGTCTAACTCCGGCAATTGACGGTGGCGTGATGAACTGCATAGCGCGGCGGCCATTTGCAATTCCCGACGTTAATTTCTAATTTGTGGTTACAATTGGGTAACCCAATCGGAGGGGGGAAGATTAAGGGGATCGATGCTTAAAATTTTAAATGGAATTTTTATTTTTGTTTTTATTTTATTGATGACGTGTAATAAACTTAACGGGAAATTAACGGATTTGAGACATTCGTTAAAAATGATCCAATGATACGAAATATAAAAGTAAAAGGATATAATAAAACGAAAAAATTGTACAAGGACCTACTGAAACATAAATTCATAGTACAAGAATCTTTTAATGGGTTTTTCCATTAAATTCCTCCAACTTCAGTTTCAATTCCTCCATATTTATTTATATTTTCAACACCTTTTACTGGAAATGAGTTTGAAAAATTGATATACTCCTTACGTCCACTAGGAATATACATTACTCGGTGGACGATACGGGTTTTAAGAAAAAAATATTGATTAAAGGGAAAATGTTCAATTTCCCACCTAAGGTATGTTTGAAAAAACAATTACCCCCTAACGTATGTTTTGGGTCAATTAAGTCTTCATTTCCAATTGTGAGCAAATTGCCCATTTGCGACTAACACCGTTAACAATTCTGTTAATAGATAACGTTAAGGAGTTTTTTGGGCCTAACAAAAAACGTTAGAGAGGTATTTGGTCTTTATATAAAAATTATAAAAAATATTAAATAAATAATTTTATTTAAAAATATTAAATACTCCCTCCGTCCCCCATATATAGGCCCATGGAAGAGTGGCACGGGTTTTAATAAAAAGTGAAAATGATGGTAGT
>JAYJMF010000043.1:0-20462 GCA_036873715.1 Salvia sclarea | reverse complement strand
ACGGTTATTTTTTAAAAAAAAGGAAAAATAATATTTGAGCTTCTAACGACGGAATTTACGACGGAATTAACGACGGACATATTCCGTCGTTAATTCCGTCGTTAATATACGGAATTAACGACGGAATTGTGTCCGTCGTTAATATCCGTCGTTATCAGCTTGTTTTCTTGTAGTGTGATGTAACCCGAAAATGCAGATTCTGGATGAATGAACACTAAAAGGGTGCCCCATATGTATTTTATTTCTTTCGCAACTCAATCTTCGTATACTGTTTTTTTTTTCAAGTATGATTGTTCAACGGATTTCCAAACTCCCAAATCTAGTCGACGTGAATTTGGTATTCAGTAATTTACTAATTGATTTGCAAAAAAATAACCTAAAATTCTCAGCCAATAATTTTAGTATACATTTGAGTAAAATTGTTGTGTGCAATAACATGCATATCACAGCTATTATTGAAAAAAGAGTGTTATTGTCGTAACAATATTTTACAATAATATGTTATCGCCATAAGTGAGGGAGTCACCAGAAAACTTCCTTCTAGTCATATTTTCCAAGACAATTGTCATCCACTTATTCTTATAGATCTCCAGTACTTGAATTAGTTTGGACAATATTTAGTCATATTTTACCATCACCATGGAATTAAAAGAAATTTTGTAGTAAACTCACGAACTTTAAGAAATTATTATGCAATTGCAATATTCTTACTAATGGCAATTTGGTGGCAAAATAAACGAAACTTTTCATCTTGACCTCCCAACTTAATATCAGATGGGATCTTGGATTTTTTTTCCTAAGTCATTTTGTGGTTATTTTCGAACATTTTACAAAGTCGCGACAAATATATCCGCAACTGTTATACACGATGACTCTATAATCTATTATTGCTAAAAATTAACGTATTGTGCAAGAAAAATAAATTTCACAAGGAAAAAGAATAGTCATTTCCCCAACATGTTTTCTGGTGTTTATTATTTATATCTAGAATATGTATTCGGTAACCATAGATTAATTTTTTTCTTGTTTTATTTTCCAAAGGATATATAAATCGTAAATTGTTATGACTCATTTTAATTTTAGGTCTTATAATCGTCAAATTGTAAATACTGTACCTTCAAATAAGTTACACATGCCAATGATATTGGGCTGGATTTTGGATTATAACGTCTTGATGGATATGAGCAATATAAAATAATTCTTAGATAGTTAGACCATCCAAAACTAAAAAAAGCCCATGAAAAATCCGGCGAACAAATTATTAGCAGTCCAATAATGCCCAATGTTCTCAAATCCAAAAGTATTGACTAAAAAGGAAAATCTAAAGACAAAATAATGAAATAATGGGTTGTCCCTCTTAGTTGTCGGCTTCGTTGTCAAAAATTAGATTTTTCTAAACATACTTTCCGTATACTAAACTTGGTTTGGTCTAACACGCATTTGTTAATTTCGTCTACAATTTCAGTAACTTAATCGCATGCATCACATAATTTCAACCATTAGACCTCAATCGCACTATTTCTAGAAAATTTTCCCTATTTCTAATGTATTATCGTATTTAATTTGGATTCAGATTGATAGGAACATGTGGCGAACCCTTTTCAAACAGATGGCCAAGTCCAGTCATATTTGGTAAAATAAAGTTAAGAACGTCCTACCATATACACTTATTTATATTTTGTTTATTAATTAACATTGGAGGGGATCAAATAGAAACCCTCCTCATTCTCTTAACTAGGAATCGATCTTATCCGTTTATCTTGATTAATGGATGACCCAGATTGAATTTTGAAATTTGATATTCTTTCTTATGCACAATATGATATTTTTTCTGTAATATATTTTTTTATGTATCAAATAATGTTTTCAATATTCTGATATTTTCTTACGTATAATATAATATTTTTTTATTAGTATAGTGATGCTAGATCATAGTTCCTAGAATGAGAAAGTTTTTAGTTTATCCCCACCCAACATAACATAAATATATATCACAAGTCATAAAGTATTCATTTAAGTAATATACATACACACTAGTATTGTGTTGTGGATCTCCAAATTACGGAGATTTCAGATTGAAATTGTTAAGATTATAATTTTAACAACATAATTTCTAATCTTAATTAATAATTTCACTTATGGACTTGAAATTTTTTCAAATACAACATGACTATATTATGAACTAAAAACAGAGGCATGCCAAGGTTTTGTCTACAACATGACTATATTACTAAGTAAAAACGAAGTACAGCTTAGTTTGTAAGACGTTTCATCTCCAATCATTAAGTCACGGGTTCAAGTCAGTTCAGGGGTCCTCAGGGGTCCTTTCATAAAAGATTTAAAGTGAGTACACCTTGCATTAAGATGATGTGAGAGTGTGTAAATTTTTTTGTTAAAAATAAGATAAATCCTTAAACATTCAAAGATATTTTGGATAATTTGAGCATGTGATGCATATTCAGATACTCTTATAAAAAGTGGGTATAAATAACTTTTTCTTATGAAGGTGGGCATAAATAATCAAAAAAAAAAAAGAATTACATATCTATATTTTTATTAAGATACTACGCACTACGTACGGCTACCGACAGCCCAATATTTAACATCGCAAACGCCCCCTAAGACTAGTTGCATCCTTCTCCAAAATTGCAATTAATTAACAACTTTATGTGAAAGGGATCGGATACCCACTTATTCTGGCTTATGATTATAATATTTGAGGGAAGAAAAAACAGGAATACGAGATAATATCGTTGCTAGTGGATATTTTCATAATTGACATCAGTTGATAGGTGTGACATTATTCTTCTCTAGGCGACAAAGCAAAGCTTTCATCCATGGGTAAAATAATAATCCAAATAAACTTATTCCTTTTAGTGGATAATCCAAAGAAACTATAACAAACCAAGATTTTCCTGCATTGCTATTACTTTTCTAAAGTTGATAATATATACACCCAATAAGATTTACAAAAATATTATCTAACCCTACACATGAAATATAGGAAAAATCACTCGACCTATATACTATACCAATAATCACTCGACCTATACTCTCATGAACAAAAATGAACCAAAAAATAAGAGAAAGAAAAAAGAGTAATTAAATTCAAATTGATTTATCCAAAGCCCAAAAAGTAGGAGCTGTGTTGATGCAAAACCTCCCTGATTGAAACTTGACCGAGTCACCCAGGCGCCGGTCAAAGCGAGCAGACTCACTCCCAGTCTCCCGAGTTCGCCAAGTCAAAAATTTCCCGCCTTCTCTATTCATCATCCCAATCTTATCCTTCAATTCTTGAACCAAACTCCACATCATCTCAATCGAGGGCTTCTCCACCTTATACAGACCAGATAATCTCTCCCTACAATCCTGCAGCCTCTTCAAACCGCAGACCACCTCGACCGAGTCTCCGAAACTCAATGAGTCGACTCGCTCGCCCAACTCGGTGAGCCGCAGCAGAATCTCGTTAACTGCGGAAATATAGTCGTTGAGAAATAGTGTGATGATTTCGTTGACGATCTCGGCGCCCTCAGCCGGCGGGGCTCGGCAGAGCTCCTCGATGAGTAGGATGAGGGAATCGACTTCTTTAATCAAAAGGGCGTTCAAGAGAGAGGAAACTCTGTGTTCCTTGAGGGAATGGGAATTGGAGGTGCAGAGGAAGAAACCCAAAGCCCTAGATGTGGAGAGGAGGGTTTCGAGGAAGCGGGCGTACCAGCGCACCCAGGCGGAGAGGTGCCACGTGGCGGGGGAGGAGGGATCGCGGAAGTGGGAAAGGTTGAGGTGGTTGTGGCCGCCGGCGGAGGGGAACACGGAGAGCTGATCCTGGAGGATGAAGGGGCCGCGCCGGAGGATGTGGTGGACCACCAGGAGGCACTTCAGGGCAACCACCGAGCTGCCCGTGCGGCGGAGGCGCCGCATCAGGGAGGAGATCACGGGGGACGCCGCCGACCGGGAGGAGTCGCCGGAGAGGAGGAGAGCCGCCACGTGGCGCTCCGAGGGGGCCGACGGGGGGGAGTGGGAGGTCGCGCGGAGGACGGCCACGTGGATGGGAGCGCCGGAGAGGAGGCCGGCTTTGTCCTTCATTATGCCGATGACGTCTCGGATCGTCATTCTCTTTTTCCCCATCGATTGGCTTAAGACTTTAGAGAGAGACAAAATTGGAGAGTGGGAGAAGAAGGTGATGATGGGTGTATATTGGTTTTTTTTTTTTTTTTTAATGTTGCTAATTTTATTTTTATCTTATGCTTATATAGGTGATTAAGTTGAACAAGTCTTAAGAATTTCTTCCACTTTTGTTAACAAAGGGGGTCTACTTTATGATTGGGGGCATGCATTTTATGTTTCATTACTTCTAGTGGCGTAATCGTGATTCATAGAATTTGGCATTTTAAGTAATTTATGCATTATTTTGATGGAGGATCTGTGCGTTAGATGAATTGACTTAGTAGATTATGAGCAGACTAAATTATATTAATTGTAATTAGTTGACTTTGATTAATCATGCATACAATGTGAAAATCAGAAAATGTGCGTTCTTTGGAGGGATTTTTCGAATTTCTATTTAGAGTAAGAGGTAGACATTTTAATGTACAATAAAAAGAAACGTGCAATGTAATCTTTCTATATTCACATCGTGTTATAGAACATTTTTGTTGCGAGAAATTATTCAGGTAATACAACGTAAAATAAAAAAGACAGAAATTAAAAGGAAAATTAGTTGGAAAAAATGAAGTGAAAAATGTGCTAATTGACTGGTCATTGCGTGCAATTCGTAATTAAATTGGAATTCCTAGGAAATTTCTTGTTATATGGAGTATTTTTTATAAATTTACTGGAGAATATGTTTCAAGAATTAATTTATTTCCAAATCTGTCTTCTAGGATTCACTTGATAAAATATAGATAATGTCAAAAGTTGATATACCTAAATTGCACTGACCTTTTAAAATATAAATTTTATGGAAGTCACTAGTAAATTTGTACGCACGACGTATTTATCCAAAATAGACTTAAAAATAGATATACCAAGAGTCACATTTAAAAAATAGTTTATGGTAACAAATAGATTTTCCTCTTACTTTGCTATTCAACGGCCAAGAAATTGATCCAAAAGAGGGCAAAGAGCCAAAGACGAGAGACATAATAATTTGAAGCAACTTTTACTTTCTCTTTTATGGGATCTCAAAAATAGACGTCTTTTGATAGGTAACCAACGGTCAGCTTAAATTTTACTACTACTATTTTAAAAATATTTACTTCATATGTTTCACAGTAAAGATTATATATTGTTTTAGTTGGATGAAATTGGATTTCTCGCTTACAATTTCGGCTGGTCATTAGTAAGCGAGATGTGCAATTTGTTACTCATTAGTATAACACTATTTTTAAATAAGATGTGCAATTTGTTACTTCTTAGAAAACAGGTTAATTTGCAACAGAAAATTGCATTTGAATATTCAACGCAATCAAAAAAGGCAAAGAACATTTATTAATTTCATTGAAAGCAAGTAGCCATTTACTATTAAATAATACAACATCCTCAAGAAAACAATTATATAATACGACATTAATCCAACATTAAGGTCATATAATAATAGTTGGCCCTATTTTGTCTCTGGCTGACTCAACAGCTTTGGGCTTAAGCAAAACATGAATGATGCCTTACAGAAGATGAATGAGAATTGTAAAGTAGTTCATATATGGGCTGAATAAACTACTATATCGTCTCGTGTTAACTATTTTGACAAGGCAAATCGGACACCTAATTGTTTTTAATGAAATTCAATTTATCTGTTAATACCAAACAATAGATGATAAATTTTTTAATATGTTATAAAAGGACAAAACGATAGGAATTCGGTTACGAAGAAATATAGTATTCTCTTTTATTGGAAACGAAGACGTGAGTTAATTTGTCATGGTTATGGATAGATATGATTGATTGATTAATTTGTTAATTTTAAATAGTTTCTTCTGATTAAAAAAAACCGAATAATTTCTTCCTTTATAGTAAGTCATGAGTAACAAAACCATTGATGAACGAGCCTTGAAGGCCCGAAATTATTTGTATAATCCTGGGCCCAAAATACTAATATATTCGGGGCGCATGCCTAATAAATATTCGTATTTTAAAGAATGGCCCAATATCTCTTTTCTCCTTTAGTTCAAGTAAGGTTATTGTTCTTCATAGGCCCATATAAGATAAATTGATTTTTCTTTTGGTTAAGTTTTATAGGAATTGCTATATAAAATCAATTTTAGAAATAGAAATTGTTATTAATCAGAGCGGATGGGATCCTCTATACCAAATTTTTCGTATGCAACTATCAATTTCACTATCTTTATTAAAAAATATTGTAAAATAAAAATTTATTATTACATAATATATCATGATTAATATTTATAATAAAAAATTAAAATTCTAAAAAATAATATACCATGATTTTGAAATATTTAGATTAAGATAATACTTATTTTAGTTGATTATTCCAAAATCATGGTATATTATTCTTTTAAATTCTAATTTTTTACTATAAATATTAATCATGATATATTATGTAATAATAAATTTTTATTTTCAAAAAAAATTATTAAAGAAAGTGAAATTGATAGTGGCACACGAAAAATTTGGCATAGATCGAGTATCCCATCCGTAGTTAGAGAAAGGTTGGCGATGGCCACGCTCCATCTCCATTTACTTCTGATAATATATTTTAGTCAAATGTTAAATCCAGAAATAAAAATTAAATATGTTCATTAATTAGACTTTATAATAATGAACTGACTTGCGGGTAACGACGATCCTCGCGAGGAAAAATATGAAGAAACTCAAATATCTTAGTTGTTATTATTATTATTATTATTATTAGATTAGATATGTTCCGTATTTTTCTAAAATTTGTTGATTGTGCTAAAGAAAAATTTAAAGCCGACGATGATATATGACTATATGAGCCTGCAATAAAGAAGAGGCGTAGAGTGCTCATACAAATGGAGTTTTGCTATCAATAAAAAAGGGGTTAAGATAAGGAAACTAATTTCAGCAAGAAAAATATCTGTAAATCTTTCATTGCAGCACGTTTGGATATGTTTTTGAGAGGTTAACGTCAATGTGGGGCCCCAGGTAATTAGTGAAGGTGACTTGTCTCATCGACATAATATGGAACAATATCACCTAAATCTACAATAGGAGGTTATCTTGTTCTGATAGGGGGTGCACTCTCAGTCTCTCACAAAATTAAATCTCACCTATATATTTTCTTTGATGATGAGAATAATTTGCGGCGGTTATTAGCTATCATTGGATAATCTTTGTTTTAACAAGAGAGATAATTAAATATGGTATTGAGATGAGGTTAAACATTGATGCGCCGCTATCTTAATTTGTTTCATTAAATCAGGGTTCCTAAATCCCTATTCAATTTCTTTAGCTAGTATATATTATGTTTCTCTTAGTTACATTTATCTTGTCGACATAGGAGTATATAACAAATTGTTCTAATTAGGTTGTAGTGGCAGTAGATGAAGATGGGATCAATAGAGGCAGGCAGGCGCATTCGGTGGGCTACATGCTATATGTAAAGAAACAAATTAGATGTATATGCAGCGGCGAATCTAGGGAGAGCTGGCTGACATATGCTCAAGTTTCCTCCCAAAAAAATAATAGTGAATTTTAACCTTAAATAATTTTATTTTTGTAGATTTTTGTTTATATCAATACCCTTAGATTAAAAACAATCGACATTAAATCCCTCCGAGATACAATCCTGGCTCTGCCATGTGTATATGCTATTCAAACAATAATCCTTAAAATGATATTTTTAGGTCCTTTTAGGCTCTCCATATAAGGAACTTCGAAAACATTTTCAAATATACATACTAATTACCCAATATTTGTAAAAGAAGAAAGGTTTTTAATACGTAGAAATTAATAATATGTTGCCAAATTAATTGATGCAAACGACAAAATCATCATGCCTAAAATATCACGTTAAATAAATGTTTCATTGCGTTGTCGTTTAGTAGAAAAGTAGACACACCAAAAAAGAAAAAGGCAAAGAGCAGGAAATGCGAATCCAGGCCACAACACATTAATGTCTTGTTATTTTTTTGTTTGTCCAAAACTGAATCTTTGCCTCAAATTTAGTACAGAAAAAAAAGAGCACATAAATAAAGGAAAATAAAAAAATACTCACGTCATTTCAGTTGGAAGCATATGCTTTATCGTGTATCAATTCACATCCTTTGATTTGGCGTATATTAGTGAAATGAATATGAAGTTAAATTATGATTTATATATAAAGAGAGCGAGAGATAAATGGGTTCGTATAGTACTATGCCCTTAGATAGTATAGTATGTAGAGTACCAAATTTATACCACACATTGTGTTTATGTCATACTAGCTAATTGGCATGTAGCAGGAACTTATAATGGTAACATGATAATTTCCTATTTCTCAGTGTGCGTGTGTTTCCCTTCTCGTAACTTTATTTTTATTTTTATCCTTTTTGGTTTATTGATGTGCGGTGCTAAGCGGCAAGCGATGGTGGTTGATGTGTAGAGAGGCAGCTAGGGTGGCGACAAAAGCCGGCAAGTTTTCACGTGAAGATTCAAAGAGATATAGTGATTAAAGTGGTGGATAATGAAATTTTGATAAAAGATTGAGGGATCGGGAGATATTGTGGCTGTGGTGATGGTTTGTGACAAAGTTCTTCGAAAATTAGATAAGAACGTAGTGGTTTAAAAAGGAGTTCGCTGGAAAAAACGAAGAAGATGACAAAATTGAATAGTAGAGGACCAGAGGTTCTACTTTTGCATTTTGATTGAAGAGAAGTATATTGCATAATTCATAAAGTTCTATACAACTATATGCAAAATTCTACAACTTCATGCAGATTTCTCATTCTCAAATATCTCTCTTTCTCTTTTCTCCAATTTAGACAAACACTTCTTGATTAATCTCATATGCAGATTATATACAACTTTATACATAATTCCCTTTCTGTATTATGTACATAACAAATTGAGTTATAATTATATTCTTAATGAGCGAAATCAATGCACAAAATTTTTAAAAGAAATCGAAAAAATATACAAATCTCAACAAATAAGTAATAAATAAATAAATAAATAAATAAATAAGAATCAAGTGATCTTTCTTCTCCTATATATTGTGTAAAAATACACTATATGAGATTCATAAGATTATGGTTATATAACTGTTTCCTGTTTTACGCATTGCCTTTGATATATAAATATTGAAAGTAATTAATGACTAAGTAATGAGTGATTGGGGGTTTAAATATAGCGAAATTATATTTAATCCCAGTTCATTGAGAAATAAGAAATTCACAGATCATCACATTATCTTTTTGACGGGACAAAAAGAGATGAGATTAATGTATATGTTATTAATGAATAGTTGTAATTTGGAGTTGTTTTGGGACATAATGACGAAGCAAAGTATTAAGTATAGATTATCCATAATAGACAAAACCATGAGGTTTAGTTGTGATGTTTTGGGAGGAATTCTCTTGTTCTTCCCAATAATTTGTCTCTTTTCACAACATTTGACTAATTAAGTACTCGCCACGTGTAACTAAACTATATTAAGGTCATTGTAATCCAAAAAGCCACTATTTTTAATATTATTATAATAATAATAATAATAATAATAATAATAATAATAATAATAATAATAATAATAATAATAATAATACCGATTTAAGTCTCCTTTCGTAGTATTCGTGCATATATCAACACAAGTACGTACACATATATATTTCGTGCAGATAAAAAAAATGCTTTTGTTTTTCGCTTCTTTATGGCGGCAGTAGTAATTAAGTAGTACTAGTAACTAGCAAGTACTCATAATTAGAAGACAAATTATCTAGGCAAAGGCAATACACAGAACAATTTATCTATTCTAGGTCGTACCTGAAGAATAAAGTTTGTAAAATTACAAATTGAGAAATTCTGAATATTCAGAAGAAACAAGCATTGACATTATGCTCCCACCACTATTGTTTTATCTATCTTTTTCCCCTTTTTTCCAGCCCAAAAGGCTACACAATTATTAGTCGCATCAAAAATTTCCCACTTTATACTTCCTTGTCCGCACCCTAACTGCACAAACACGCGTTATTTTAATCTCCTTCCAGTTTAATCACATCTGATCTCCTATTTATTTATTCAAATAATAATAACCCCATCAAAATATGAGCAATATAAATAAGTATAGCCTACACCACAAAAACTAAATCACAACACACATCAAAAGGTATACAACCCTAGACAAAAAACACCATGATCATGTCCTACCCCAGCCGCGGCGGCACCGGCGTCACCGCCGTGGACTGCGAGAAGCAAGTCAGATCGTGGCGGCTCCTCCGCTCCGTGGCGGCGCTCCTCCTCCCCACGTGCAATTGCACGCTGACACAAGAAAGCGAGCCGCCGTCGCCAACGAAATCGCAGTTCCGGCACAAGCGATCCTCCTCGGCCTCGGCCCCCACGACGGTCTCCGGCACCCTCTACGGGCACCGGCGCGGCAAGGTGACCTTCTGCATCCAAACAAACCCTAATTCGACCACCCCAATCCTCCTCCTCGAGCTCGCCATCCCCACAAACGTCCTCGCCAAGGAGATGAAGGGCGGCTCCATCCGCTTTGCATTCGAGTGCAAAGCGGATCCGGGTTCGGATCCCCTCTTGTCAATGGCCGCGTGGACAATGTACTGCAACGGGAGGAAATTAGGGTTTGCGATCAAGCGGAAGCCGTCTAGGGCTGACGTGGACCTCCTCCACAAGATGCAAAACGTCGTCGTTGGCGCCGGCCTCACCGACCACGACGTCATGTACCTGCGCGGGAAGTTTGAGAGGTTTCATGCCTCTGCCAATTCGGACTCCTTTCATTTGATCGATCCTGATGCTGCTACTAATGCCCAGGAGCTAAGTTTTTATTTTCTTCGATCAATTTAATTCATTGATGTTTTTTTGGCCACCCACTTTTTGAGCCTTGCATTGCATGGCTTTGGATTATGTTCATGTGGGTTGGATGATGGTGGAAAATCTTTTTTCTTTTTCTTTTTCTTTTTTTCGTTATGTATCTATCTACAAATGCTTTTTATACGTGTGGTTGACTTTAATTTCAGTTGCTCGTCTAAGGGATAAGACAGAAACAAAAAAATTAAATAAAACGAAATAGAATATATGAATAGCTTATTCAATTTATCATAATATAACTGTGTATGGAGGTGGTGGCAAGCCAAGTTTTTTCAATGGAGCATATTATTAGAATGCTAATACAATTACAACAAGAGACTATTTATAATAACGGAACAAACACCGACTAATTCAAAAACTCTTTCTGGATTGTAATTTATTGAGCCCATAATGTACTCGCAAAATTGGATCGTAGGTATCGTGGTCGTGGCCGGCTTCATAGCCCAACATCATCACAAAAAAAATATGGGCTGAAGACCAAATGCCAGTCAATTTTAAATAAATATTCGAATGATGATTATGAGGAGTCGTCTCAACTCTCAAGGGAAATAATTTTCTTTCCCTTTACTCGTTTCATTTTAATTGATTTGATTAATATATCTATCGTTAAATCTAAGTGGAAGATCAACTCCCGTATATAATTCTAAATTCAAATACGATTCAAATATAGTTAAACAAGTCATCATTGATCATAGTTCTTCATTCATTATAATTTAAAAATAAGGACTTCATATAGAAAATCTTCAAACCATTCTTCGCCACATGAATTCAAACAGTTTGGAGCTTGTAAGGCACAAACATGATTTCTAATGAAACTCTAAGTAGAGCTCATCTAAAACTTTAAAAATTGGCCTTTAAATGTAAAGAACAGTCAATACGTAAATAACCAATTAAATATGAATAAACGTTGATTTCCAACAATGAACCCAATATCAAATTGTGTTTCCCCAATCCGATCGATTACGTATCCTGCTAATACATAAATCGAGTTACATCTTTTTTCTACACAGTTAGTCGGTTACTGTCCCTTTATATTTAATTTATTGCATTCTAATTCTTAATTAATTTGTGTTACTTATTAGAATTGGGCCCTTCACCCCTTAAAAGGCTTACTCCACTTTATATATAGAGCCAGGAACCTTTACCAATTCGATGTGGGATAGAATGAGTGACTTCAATACTCTAACTTTCGAATAAAATTTGAATCAACCCCTTAATTATTACTGCATAAAATTAAACACACATAGAACTAGCGATCATTTTTGCTATTTTGTTTGCAGATTGCAATCATTATATGTAAATGTGTATTATAATGTATCTCAATTTCAAAGATATTAATGGAATTTTAGCTCATTATATTTATGTCGTGAAATCAACTAACTCAACCACCTCATGGGCAAGTAGCAACAATATTTTTGGGCAGAAATTATTAACAAATTGTGGTACAAAATCTAGGAGAACCAGAAGCTACTGATTATAGCAGTTGTTACTTTTTTGTATTATTATATGTTAGGATTATTGTGTATTTGTTGCATGAGCTGTTGTTGATTCCTTCTGTCGTTGTAAATTGCAAGAGAGAATAGTTGGATACTTTTAGAAATAATAAAATAATGAGATGCATCATATTATATTTTTGGTCTCCTAGAGTTTGTGGTAGGATTTACCGACTTGTGTGATGATTGAAATCCACAATCTCAGTTCCACAATTAATTATTTAAATGAGAAAGAGAATATAAAAAGATTCACTTTTCCCTTTTCCGGTCTACTTTTGTATGTATAGCTTAATTTATGGACGTGCAAGCAAATCAATTAATAGCCTTACCAGCCTAGCACTGTAGTATTTTCATTAGTCATGACAAAGAGTTTCTCAAATTAGAGAAATCATGGAGACTTAATTTTAATTTTAAATTTTTGAAAATAAGTCTGATAATTTTTTGAACACACAGTTCTATTTTTTGATAATTAATGCAAGTCGATGCGACCTTCCATCAAAATTTAAGTGAGAGGTCAAGGGTTCACATCACCAACTCTCCTACCACATACTAGTGAAAAAGATGTAAGCACCATGACTCAAATTTTATTAACTATTGTAAGTGTGAAGAGCCCAAGTGAGAATACTTGAAAATACAATGCCAAAATAATCTTTGTTCCAACTTATAACTACAGTCTGAAGCTCTCCAGATGCATGCATCAGCTATAACTTCAGATATTATATTAGAGGACCATATTACGCAAAATCAAATACTCCCTCTGTCGTTTTAAGCTTGGCACCCTTTTTATTTTAGGTTATCCATTTAGTAATGGCACTTGCCAAATAAGGAAATAAATTTGTCTTAAAAAATTGGTCAACAAAAGTGGCTACACCATTTTATACACAAAAATACCAATTTCTTAATCTCCGTGCCGAAAAGATATGTGTCAAGCTTAAGAAGACGGAGGGAATACTATCTTTTAAATTTTGATCTGCTAAGTTGCAGCGATATACTTGTGCATTTCTACTTTTCTAGTTTAATTATTTCTAGTTGATCTCTGTAAAATCAAAAATCTGATAACAGCTTGTAAGTTACTATTATAAACCGAGCCCAACTTAACACACATATTGGGCTTCAATTTGATTGGCCCAATAAATTCTAATTCAAATAAATAACGAACTTAAGTCCAGCATAGGATTAATATGCCCCACCGACTCTCTTAACAAGATTTAGCCCAATTTATTTGCTAAACAGCTACGAAAATAGGTCCAACTACATAAGAGCCGGACAACCTGCTAAAAATGATTATGGTATCTCATAAAGCCAGATTTTGGTCCGTTTGGACCTTCTGCCCTAACATATTACTAACATTTATATGTATCCCGCTTATGTTATCATTTATATTAAATTAATTTTTTTTTTAAAAATTGTACTGGTATAAATAATAATTCGTGATATTTAATACTCCTATTAAATAAAGTTGAAACAAAATATTGAAGATAAGAAATGAAAATTAACAGAAAGTGAAAGTTGGACCCCAAGAATGCGATAAAATTAAAAGATCCCCTGTGAACTTCCATTGCTCGTACCGGCGCCTCTCGAGTCTTGACATCGTTGAGGCAAAATGGTGACTTGGAATTCTGTATATGATTACATTTTAGTTTCAAGTTTTCTTATGAATTTTTACTTGTGTTCAAGAAGCAAGACTTATTTCTACGATAATACTATATCAAATAGGGAACAAGATAATATAGTATCTTCTTAATAATGCTAAAAAATGATCATTCTGTTTCTGTTGCTACTCATCCATCGCCTCTCCACGACAAATATAAAAGGTGAAAAATAAAAATGTGACGTTGGGACTGGTGAGTCTAAACGGTACAATAATTCAGATAAATGGACTAATCTCGATCTGAGTCCTTTTAATATATTTAAAATCGTAAAACGGTCATTTCCTTATCTACCCAATACAATTATATAAATTCGAAATCAATTACGAACTTTATCATAGCTAGGTGGTCCCGAGCTCCACATGTTTTACATCAGAATTATCTAATTTTCAGAAAACAAATACTTGAATAATATGGTTGAATTGGAATTCAGCTGTCCCATTTTGTGAACGGTACGCGATTTTAAAATTCGAAAGACGCGCTTTCTCTTTACACCCTTTTTCTTATTATCGTATTTATCTTTTTGAGCGGCGGAACAGTCGGTGCTTCATGTGCTAGATTCTACTGCTGGCTGACGTCATGACTCACCAAATCAGTTTTTTTATAACGTATTTAGGATAATTGTTAAACTTTTACATATATCATACATATACATTTTTCAATCAGATAAATTTGCTTCTCTTTTTTTTATAAAGTGCAGTACATGGCATTTTGATAAAGAATTGTTTCTAGATAGTGGACCACCCAGCTATTTATTGGTATCCGATGTTGGTATGCTACAAAAATAAATAAATAAATAAATAAGATAAAAACTTTTTCCAAAAAGTTAAAGACAAGGCAAAATAAATTAAGTAAAATTATAACTTACTTCTTCTAACATTTTACGTTATTTACATTCTTTGTATGTAAATAGTACTCCCTCCGTCCACCAAGAAAATACCATTTTGGTGGACGGTACGGGTTTTAAAGAAAAATGTGTTGTTTAATGTTAAAGTGGAAAAAATGAGAAGTGAGTGGAGAAATGATCTCACTTTGTTGACTTTTAAGGTAAAAGTGAAGGAAATAGTAGGTATTTTTGTAAATATTGAGTTGGGGTGTGGTTAAATTATAAGAAATGTGTGTGGAGTATAGGCCAAATAAGGAAAGTGGTATACTTTTCATGGACGCCCGAAATGGCAAAAGTTGTATACTCTTGGTGGACGGAGGGAGTACTACTAAATAGCATACCGTGCTAGAAAAATTCAAGGACAAACAATACTGAAAATTACGTGCATCTTAGATAGAAAAAAAATTCCACTGGTAATTTCCTTATAAAAATTATATTTGAAATTCAATAGTGGAATTTTGAATTTTGAAGTGATTGTCCCTAATATTAGGCTGTATGCAATGCAAAATTATATTGGACGGTGTAGCTTGTCATATTTAAGAAAAACAAATAGCATAGTCGATTCGAATTAGTCAAATTTTATACAACAATGTCTCTAACCAACTCGTAAAATATATGAACGAAATGTATTAAATGATCTTCAACATATGATAAAAGTGGTTTTTAGCTATTGAATGTGTAAATTTTAATTTTGTAATATGACCAAGTATGACCTGTTGGAGATGCTTTAGCTCCTATCAATAACTCGCAGAGTCAGTCACTTAGATAAATAAATTTTAAAAAATATAAAGAAATATGTGTTCTTTGTATTGAATTTTAAAGAATATTGATTGTTGGAATCTGGAGATTCTGGCATAAAAATTACCAAAATCGCAAAACCTTTATCAACCTGGCAGTTTGATTCAATTCTATAAAAGAAAAATATTAGTATTATCATGATCCATCTTTCTAAAAGTACTATATATTATATCTAATCTCAAATCTTTTAGGTAATTATATGTTTATGTGGTTTGGCGGTATGTAAGAGAGTGTATATATTGATTTTCTTTTTTATGGTATATAGTTAAATAGAGACAAAATGTAAATAAATAATAGACCTTTCGAATTCTTATGTTTTTTGTTTCTCTCCTTACATGGATGAAAATAACAATAATCGGGAATGCCTCAACAGACGTCGAGTAATGCCTCAATCGATGCTATCGTCATAATCTTTCTTAATTAACTCATCCAACCTAAATCCTCAATATTTTTCAATTTGAACCTTCGTTTTCTAATGTGTAAATCCATCTCAAAAGTTGACATGGACATATGTTACATATTTGGGGATTGATATGCATAGTGACAAAGCTAATTAATCAGATATTGGAAGAAAAATTAATTGATGGAATGTACGTACAAGTTGGTTAGATCAAATCAAAATAGAAAGTACCATCATTATGTACCACATAGAAAGTTCAACATCACGATTAATATTATTGAGTACTTGCATATTTCTAGTCCAAAAAAATTGTTCTAATAAATGCACTATCAGCTTCAATCACTAAGCGAAAAATTAGTGACCTAAATCGACGCCAATCATAAACTCATAAGTTCAAGCTAATTAATTTTTGAATTGCATTAAAAGTTTTCATCTATAACAGTTTTTCACGTTCTACAAGATCGTTAACAATATGAGTATCTTTTATGTTTTTTCATAGTAAGGTTTCACAAATGTTGTGAGTTAACTCTGTTCAATTTATCAACTTACAGAAATTAAAGAAAGCAATTAGAATGAAGTGAATAAAAGCAGAAGAAAAGAAATGGCATAAAAAGAATAATAATAAGAAATTTTATTAGCGATGGATATGATCATCATGTACATGAGACTCCCCTAGATAATAAATATGTCCACGAGCTATAATCCAAGAGTCATGTGTATCACCCAAATAATAATCACAATGAAACAAATGAGATACCACTACAAATGAAATAAACAAACCGCAAACAAAATAGAAAAAGGGAAAATTAATGAAGAAAAACAGAGAGTAAAAATGATGACTAAAGCCCGAAGAAAAGGACAAAAGAACCCCTCATCCAAAAACAGATCTAGGCCGTCCACGTGGCGGACCTAAGCCAAGGCCACCGCGACGAGCACCGCCGCGAGCGAGGCGCCGCCGAAGCTAGCCCGGCTGACGAAGCCGCTGTTGCCGTCGGAAGGAGGCTGGTCGGCGGCTGGGCCACCGGCGGGTGTGGGTGAGGCAGGGGCGAGGCCGGGGGCGGAGGCGGGGGATTCATCACCGGCAGCGGGGGCGGGAGTGGGGGAGGTCACCGCAGAAGGGGTGGGGGCGGGGGCGGGGGCGGGAGTTGGGGTGGCGGTCGGCGGCGCCACTGGTGCTGCGGTGGGGGACACCGTGGGGGCGCCACTCGGTGATTGGGCCATGCATGAGGTGGCCAATAGTGCCATCAAAACGAAAAGCTTGAACCCAGTTGACGAAGCCATTGCAAGAATCTTAGAGAGAGATAAATTTGAGAATTGAGATTGTCAAGTTTGAAGATGGACGAAGGGAGATTGTAAAGTGAACATATATATAAAAAGGCGAGAGAGAGAGAGGATCTCAATAAAAGATAGGAGAGGAGAGAGAAAGAGTGATTAGTGGGGAATAATGATGAGATTCCGTGAACAGAAATTTAATTAATTTAAAAGTTTTGGACAGGGCATTGCATGTGTAGCTCTGTTTCCACTGTGAATTAGTAGGGATTAAGTCTTCTTTTATTTTATTATTGTTTGTATAAACAAACAATATTGATAATTGTTAGTTAAGATGTTTGCACGTTAGTATGAAACCTATTGCTCACCGTTTAGTGGTGACCAACTCACTATTTTGGCTGACTCGGTTAATATATTGGACTTGACTTGATCAAGCCAATGATTATATATATACTTGTTCAATTTGCACGTCTTTGGAAACTATCAACGTTTCAAATCGCTTGCAGAAAATGATGTCAGAGTTTTTACAATAATACGTATTTTACATTATTAAATTTTGATAGTACTTCATAAAATATCGAGTTGTTATACAATTAAGCGGTTGAGATATCATATTTGTGGGGTGTAATTATGTTTCCATAAATATGAAAATTGAAGTGTAAGAAAAAAAATATTAATCAAACTACATAAAGACAAATTCCAAAAAGAGAAGAATATGCGAGAACTATTGAAAGATAAAAAAGAACATAAAGAATGCATGAAAGAATTAATTTTCAAGAATTGTTACTCGCATGTTCCTTCCGAAACGTCCAAGCGATGCAATTTTTACTTTGTAAATGTGGTATTGTTCAGGCCCCACCGCTCATTCACCCAAATTAAAAACTAAATTGTTACATTTAAAATTAAATTAAAAGTAAATTTATATTACTATTAGATATAAGGAGCAAAATATTTCCTCAATTTAATTAGATGAGAAAAATATATAAAAATTTTAACTATTACCAGAAACTTTTTTTCAAAGAAAAAAAAAAGCTCTATTAACAGCGAAACTTCTATAACTTTACAATCGATTGGTTTTGAGGGGACAGACTATATGATTATGTATAGAAACAAATATTTATGCAAGTCTTCAGAAACCAATATGGCAATAAATGACTTGCCTCGCATAAAAAAACATTCTATAATATGATTAATTATCATCCTAGAAAAAATCACGTAGATCTTCCGACCAAAAAATCATGACTTCTGATATTAAAATAACTTACCAATATATCCAAAAAGAGAGATGAAAAAAGGCTATAAAATCTTACCTTTCGAAATAATTTCGGATGTCCAAATTCACGCATAACTCCAATAAAGCAAAATCTCCCACAAATTTATATTCTTTGTGGTTCGTATAATTAGATGGAAGTTAATCAACTCCCATAATTAAAAAAAAGAATACCTTCACATGTTAAGCTGATTGAATTAAATTACACAATATGTAGATTTTCGCGGACTATTTGATCTCTTCACTTTTACTACAAGACCCCTCATTACACACACGCGCACAACACGTGTAATCATAAGAATATGAAACCAAAAAGAAATAGAAAACGCATCTATAAGAGTGTGGCAAAAGAAAAAAAAAATGTAGAATAATTGATGAATAATGAGCTGTAACTTTGTCAAAAGGGTTGCAACTTTGCCCACTTTGAGTTGGTGCTGTGTCACAATTTCCTTGAAGCTTCTTCACAAATTTGATCGCATCTTGCTATTTTTCCCAAGTTAGTTGAACAAATTCCAAAATTCCAAAATGTGTAGGCCTCGAAATTCCAAAAATTTGCGGTTATTTTCTTTGCTATTTTGTTGGTGGGTAACATGTCCTTATCATCTAATTATTAAAGGAGGGTAATCTCAAGCTTAATTTGTCTTTAGCTTTGTTAACTTTTCATGATTTATGAAGAAGTCTTGTATGTGATCGTTTTACTGTGTGTTGGTGAAATTCAAAACTCAACTCATATTTTTTAATATAAATACTAATAATATTAAAACCTTGACATGTCTCACTTATGGCAGAGCCAGGATTTAAAAATGGACGAGATAAATTATATTTTTATTTGGAGAACAAGTTTGCACAGGCAAAATTATATATTTACATATAAAATATGAGAAAATACAAAATATAATATAAGTATTATAGCATTATATAAAAAAAAAGTTGTCCGGGCTGCCGCCGCGGCATGCCCGGCCCTGCGTCCGCCCCTTGTCTCACAATGAAACAATCTCTCACGATATTTTTTGACAATTCAATAGATTTTCTGTATAGATAATTTATTTAGTAACCATATTAATAATATTCTGATTCATGTATAATCTTATAATCATATGATATGTGTCATATAAATAAATGTAAACCAAAAAAGACGAGGCAACGAATAACAAATAAAATTTAATATCGCACGTAAGCGGAACCACTACTCTGCACAAATACAAGGTAACGATATCTAGTTTGAATGGATTACTGCACCGTAATTACAAAATGTCAACATACGACACCAATGCATCTCAACACACACAATTGTAGGCGTTCCAATTAATAACGAAATAAAAATAAAATTACGACGTGACATGAGTATTTGTATGATAATGTTAAATCTAATCTATAAGGTATATATGTGGTAGTTGGGACAGCGGATGACAGTCTGGAAACCTCAAACAGTTGATACGCTCCCCCGTGAGATCAATGGTGGCCAACCAACTACAAATACTATACTAATTCTATTTTCCCTATTTTCGTTATAACATACTCCATATATAGATAATTTCATAATGCGGGGTAATCCAACACGGTTCCAATTAGGGATGGCAACGGGTCGGGTTTTTTAGGGTACTCGCATTTACCAAATCTTGATGGGTCGGGTTTGGGTAAGTACGAAATGGGTTTGGGGTGGGTATGGGTTTGAAGACTAATACCCGTGACGGGTTTG
>JAYJMF010000042.1:0-11627 GCA_036873715.1 Salvia sclarea | reverse complement strand
TCAGCAACTAGCTATTCTAAAGACCAAAACATGTAGGTCTCCTAAAAATTCTAAGGCAATACATCAAGAGGTTTTGGGACCATTAAAACAATACAATACTTAACATATATTTTCCCAACAACAACATCACAACATATTCTAGATCTACCTAGATCTTAACATGCAATGGCTTAATGTCACCTAAATTGATAGCTTCTTCTGATAGAAATGTTAATAATTTGTACAACTCATCATGTTACATCAAAAAATGCAAGTTTTAAGTTTTTCATTATCAAACAAAAATAGGAGGTTCGTATCCAAATTTTCTAGAACCAAATACAATTAGGCACATTTTAATTCATGTAGCAATGAACCTAAATAGATAAATAATATAGTTATTTCTTTTTGTAAAATATATTAATGCACAAACACGAAATTTGAACCTAGAACTTAACAAGTAATTAGATGCCTCAACTTAGCTGCTTAAACTATGTAGTTAAATTAAATATACGTGATTTATCTATGTATTAAGTATATATTTATATTAAAGAATGTTTTACCTACAATTCAAATCACTTGCATTTGATTTACGTTTCTTTAGCATGTGAAACATTCTTCTTTGTTCCATAGTTGATGCCCCAAAATTTGGATGTATATTATTCCCTTTGTTCCATAGTTGTTGTCCTGTTTTTTTAGGCACTAAGATTTTAATAGAGCTGAAAAATAGTATAAAGTAGTATAAACTAAGTAAATTTGCCGGATTTCGGTCATCATGATATGAACATAAAAATTTAAAGGTATTATATGACAATTTGCAATTATGCTTATGTCAGAACACGGACGTGCTAAGATCGACGCGTTAAGAGATAAATGTAACTTATCCATTTTTATCTCATCTACCAAACACTTGTAAATAAAATAAGAGGTGGACTCTTGCATCGGAGGATATACATACATATGTTCAAATTCAAAATTTAATCACATTCTATCTCCATCACTATGGATTATAAAGTGATGTATTGTTTTGTTATATATACATCACCTTAAAATCTAAACTACTAAATAGGATATAAATATATAAAATTTATGTATTTTAAACGGAAAATTTATAGTTTGTAAAACCAAAAACCAACAAAATTTGTGTGTATTAAGGCAATTAATCCTAATTTAAAACATTAAAACATAATTGAAAAATGGAATATCCGCCTGTAAAATCTCCATATCCAAATCCAACGATATTTCCTATGTTCGCCTTGGAACACTTCGCTTTCTCCGCCCACTTCCTTTATTACATCCAAATCCATCTCTCTCTCTCCGCCATCTTTCTGCGTCATCAACGGCGGCACTCAGCTTGTTGCAGCAATTCAATTAGTCAGCAATGGCGCAGGCACTGAATTTCTTCATTTCCACCTCCCATTCCCCCAAACCCCTAATCTCTCACCGCCCCCACCAATTCTCTCACGCCATTCCCCGCTTTTCTCTCCTCAAAAACCCTAGCAAAACCTCACTCTTCATCAGAGCCTCTGCAATCGACCCCAATCCCTCTGTTCTTACGTCCGACAACGGCGCTGGTACCAGCGTCCCCTTCACCGCCACGGCCGATTCCAGCTCGATCGAGGTGGATTCGGTGACGGAGGCGGAGCTGAAGGAGAATGGATTCCGGAGCACGCGGCGCACGAAGCTCATCTGCACGATCGGCCCCGCCACGTGTAAGCCGGAGCAGCTGGAGGCTCTGGCAGTCGGGGGGATGAATGTCGCCAGGATTAACATGTGCCATGGCACCAGGGAGTGGCATAAGGAGGTGATTCAGCGTGTGAGGAGATTGAATGAGGAGAAGGGGTATGCGGTTGCCATTATGATGGATACTGAGGGGAGTGAGATTCACATGGGAGATCTTGGCGGCGCTTCGTCGGCCAAAGCTGAGGTACTATTAGATTTTGTTTTGAGTTCACATCGAGTTAATCATTCTTTCTCAAAGAAAAAGAATTCAGTGGAAGGATTCATAGTTGACCGTTAGTAGGAGATTTTGTTAGAGTTTGGGAACAATGCTGTTATAATGTGACTACTTTGCCATGCGATAGGGTCAGTACAGGTAAATGGAACTTAGAAATGTTTGTTCTTGGCTAAGCTTGAGTTGACACTTGACATAAGAACGTATAGTTGCCGGAATGATGCAATATTTGTCAATGTGGTTGTTTTTTTCTCAGAACAATTAACCAGCTGCTTATATAGAGAACGGTGACTAGATCCAGCACATAAATTTTAAGAATCCTGCAAACTTTTGTGTAGATTTGGTTTTGATGTAGTAAAACATAAGAGTAAAATGTGGGAAAGAAAGGTGTATATTGGAGAAAAAGAATAATCAAAAGGATACTATAAGTTACCAAATAATATTGTCGTTGATAATGAACGAGTATATTTCTTTACTTTATTCAAGTTGATGTTATTGGTGGGGTTTTTGGTGGAGTAGACAGGAAAATTATGTCAACTTTGTCTTTTACATGGCATTAGGTATATTTTTAATTTTAGTTACTGTCTGAAAAAATAATGCCTCCTCTCTTCCTAGGTTTAATGATATATAATGGTTTGGTCTATCTCTGTCCAAAGATGTTTTTTCTTATCTCATTGTCATGGACACATATATTGTTTCCTAGAATAACAAGCCTCTTTCTCGAAAGTAAGTCTCAATTGAGGAGTATTATTATCCACTATCTCCACCACTGCATCTTAGCTGATGATATCACATTTCCAACAAAACATTAACTTTTTTTATCTTCTTTTGAATCTCAACATTGATTGATGGAATGCAGAATACTACGGATCATTGTATGATGTAATGATGAATTTACGTAATTCATGGACAATAACCATGTGTTTGATTATTTTTTATTAATAGATTTTCAAGCTTTACCCAAGTAAATATGGCTTATTGTGAACCTTTTTTTTTTGTGGGACATAAATGTTGAAGTAAAACATGGTGTTTGCTTGGTTGTGTAATACTTGTGTTCCATGTTCCAAAACCTCTACTGAGAATATTATGAATATGATCCTTTATAGGAGGAATCAGATTTCAAGCTTCTTGGTTGCACTTTATTTTCATTGTAGATTGTGATAAGAATTCAAAATTGGAATATAGTATACCATGCAAGCCCTGGCCTTAAGTTAACCACACACCTTAAGGTTCTAGTGAAGATAGCACATACCATCTTTAAACTGATGGATATTTCAGAAGCTCCATTACATATGGAATTTTTAAATAAGCAAGAACTCTCTTTCTCCATCAAGTACTTTATAGAGAAAAGTTCTGATTTGGCCTTAAGCATTACTTGAACATGAGATATCTAAAGCTGAATCTTAGATTCTGTAATCGTTTGCAGGATGGTGAAATATGGACTTTCAGTGTTCGAGCATTTGATTCTGGCCTTCCTGAGCACACAATTATTGTAAACTATGGTGGCTTTGCCGAAGGTTAAAAACTCAGTTTCATGCAGTATTATAATAAATTGGTTCTTCGTACTTGATTTATAGTGTATAAAATTGATTTATCTTGTGCTAATAGATGTCTGATTCTCGCATGGCAGATGTAAACATAGGCGATGAACTTCTAGTAGATGGTGGAATGGTGAGGTTTGAGGTGATTGAGAAAATCGGTCCTGATGTCAAGTGTCGCTGTACAGATCCTGGACTTTTATTACCTCGTGCTAATCTTACATTCTGGAGAGACGGAAGCTTAGTGCGAGAACGTAATGCAATGCTCCCCACAATATCGTCAAAGGTTTGTGAAATCTCTTTCGACTTGCCGTCTTAAAGTTTTAGACCAGCCAACTTTTGTGCTATTAGACCCTTTATGTAAGAGACTTGATCATATAATCTTGCCAGATGTTGAATTAGTTTGTCCTGGAGCAATTGAAACATTATGTGCGTAGAATTTCAGTGCTAGAGCCAAAATCCTCATTGTACCAAAGTCATGCATCTGGATTCATTCTTTTAAACCATTTCTCTAAAGAACTCGATTATATTATTTTGCTAGATGTTGAATTAGTTAGTCCTGTTTCAATTGAAACACATGCTCATAGCATTTTAGTCCTAGTCAATATTCTCATTGTATGAGAGTCATGCACTTAGGGGAGGATATTTTGTTGGAGAGACCTCTGACATGGGCGTATCCAGTGGTTAGCTGGAGAACATTTGTTTGTTGATTTTTATTGCTTTAAATTATTAAATCTGTCAATGAGTAGTTTTTTCCTGATTCATTTCAAATTAATTTGATTTCAAATTAACACACATCTTATTTAATTTTTAAGTCCAAACTGAAGCAGTATTTTTTTCCACCTACAAAACTTTCACCTTCTCTTAGCAGATCTCAGTTCCTTATTATCTGTTGTGTGTAATTTGTTCTTTGAAACTCTTGTTGGGTAAAACTTTGATGAACATTAAGAGAATCTTGTTATAAATAAAGGATTGTACCAAAGTTTTACTTTCTGGACCACCCTAAGTCCTGGAACTGCCACTGCCTCTCGACGTCTCGATCTTTGGGATATTTCTTTTCCAGGTGGTTATGTGTCGAGAATTCCAATACATCTACAATATCAGCACTGCAAAATAGACAATACTGGTTCTTGTACTTTTAGATAGATAATAGTATATCACTGCTGTTTAACGATGTAATAGTAAGGAGTCTACATCTAATGTTTATTCATGTCTGATATTGGTATTTTTGGAGCTTGCATGAAACATATATTAGGGTGAGTTGGGCCTATTGTTTATGAGCTGCATACAGAGGATACATGGTCGGCCATTGTGTTGATTTATACTTTGTCATTGTCATCATCCTTGTTTTTCGTGCAATTTGCCTGTTGCTTGAGAATCCTTTACTTTGATCTCAAACTTGTGTTTGACTAACTGGTGTGACTCTTAACATCGTCTTTAGGATTGGCTGGACATTGATTTTGGGATTGCTGAGGGTGTTGATTTTGTTGCCATATCATTTGTTAAGTCTGCGGAAGTTATAAAGCATCTCAGGAGCTATATTCAGGCACGTGCTCGTGATAGGTGAGAGGCATTCTCAGTTTATTTCAGATTATTATGTCTATTGTAGAGGTGGATAATAACTGTCAATCTTCATTTGCTGGAGTTATTGGCATGCCTCTTGGTTGTCAGTCCTTGATATATTAAATCCAACTTCATTTGCCTGGATCGAATTCATTCTCAGATGTGATAACCATCTTAAAATCATTTCCATGCTTTGACATCTCCTGAAAAATATGGAAGTGCATGTGTTCTTCTGAGTCTTTATAATTGTTTTCCCTAATTTGTGCTATTTTCTCATTTTAAGATACACAAAACTATCTATGTCATAGTAACTAAGTGATCCTATTATGCAGTGACATTTCTGTGATTGCAAAAATAGAAAGTATAGACTCATTAAAGAACTTGGAGGAAATCATTCTAGCATCAGATGGAGCTATGGTGGCAAGAGGAGACCTCGGTGCACAGATCCCTTTGGAGCAGGTCCCATCAGAACAACAAAAGATTGTACAGCTCTGCAGGCAGTTAAACAAGCCAGTTATTGTTGCCAGCCAGTTGCTTGAATCGATGATAGAGTACCCAACGCCTACCAGAGCTGAAGTAGCTGACGTTTCTGAAGCAGTTCGCCAGCGATCAGACGCCTTAATGCTTTCTGGTGAGTCTGCCATGGGCCAGTTCCCCGACAAAGCTCTGACTGTTCTTAGAAGTGTTAGTCTAAGGATAGAGAAATGGTGGAGAGAGGAGAAACGTCATGAAGCTATGGAACTCCCAGGCATAGCATCTTCTTTTGGAGACAGAATTTCAGAAGAGATTTGCAACTCGACAGCTAAAATGGGTAAGACTTGTTTACTTTTTTATTTAATATAAGTTATTTTAGTGCCTGCCTTAACTGAGGCCACAGTGACTTGATCCTGATAACTACAAGCCTCTGACATGCTAAATGAGGGAATCATGACCATTTTAATTTTAATTGCTCTAGCCTCTAGCATAAGTTATTTTAATGCCTGCCTCATATTTATAAATGTGTAAACAGCTCAATTGCTTAGGTTTGTTGGTGTGCCACCAACTTGGTGCTCGTTAATCTAACATTTATGTTTTACAACTTATGAATTCTGGTTTGCACTACTACTATACCGATCTTAATACATTCATAGGCAAGGTGCTAATATGTGATCTTGTACTGCAGCCAACAATCTGGGCGTGGATGCTATTTTTGTTTACACTAAAACTGGTCACATGGCATCTCTTCTATCGCGCTGTCGCCCTGACTGCCCCATTTTCGCATTTACTACCACAACATCAGTACGCAGACGCCTGAACCTGCAATGGGGTCTAATACCATTCCGCTTGAGCTTTTCTGATGATATGGACAGCAATCTCAACAAGACTTTCTCTCTGCTAAAATCCCGGGGAATGATAAAGTCAGGAGACCTGGTTATTGCCGTCTCTGACATGTTGCAATCGATTCAAGTTATGAATGTCCCATGAGACATTTCATTTTCGTAGAGAAACGGCTTGGTTCTCCTTGACCATCGTCATATCTTAACTGGTGTTCATGGCATTAACAATTTCAAGACTTCGACAGTTGATGACTTGAAGTTGAAGGATGAGAACTCGCGACATCGTTTGCTGGATGTTTGTCAGCTAAAAGGCAGCTTAGCCTTGGAGGAGAGCTTTTCTATCTAGAAAATATAGCGCGATGCTTGCTAAGCTCTTGTATTTTCTGTTTGTTTTCATGTTTTTGAAGGTTTAGAATTCGGATATATGTTACTTGACTTATACTGTAAGCCTTGTTTTGTTCTATAAATCTGATTATTTGGAGCAAGTAGCAAATATCCATGAGCAACTCCAAAGTTTGGTCCAGTTTTGGCTCTTTCCGCATAACTAGTTTTGGTGATATAATCTTGCAGTTTGACAAAAAGAAGCACCATTTGTTGAGGTAAACGCAATCTGATCTAGAAGGAGTGGAATTTGCTCGAGGAAGGTGAATCAGACAGGTTTGGCGTTTACCTCTCTGCATTTTTCAGTAGGGCAATATTTATATGGTTTAATGTCAATTGCAAAATAAATATTTCCAAAGATAAGTCGGATTCTTTAGGCCTACTGGTAGTGACAGCAATTTGACTTTATCAACTAATATTAATCGAGCATATACATGAAATAGTAGATTATGATTAGCTTATTTTGGTCTCACTTACATTCATTAATGATTTTTTTTATCTCTATTAGTATGCTTTTTTTTCTGGGTTCAATTCATCCATGTGTATAGTTATATCACATTTCAGATCAAGTTGCTAGTGTTTTAACTTATTTTGGGTTGATTGCTAGAAGTCAAACGACATTTACCCTCTTTTGTGATTTTCACATGACTTCTAAAATGTTGCAGTCATAACACCCTTTCTAATTACTTGCAATTACAATAAATTTTGTATGTCGTTTTAGGTTACACATTGACATACTTTTGGGGAAAAAATTAGGGATGTTATAATTGCAGAAAAGTTATAAGTATGTGATATAATTCCAACATAAAAACATGTGTCATATTATCTTACATGTCAAAATTGGTCAAATAATATTTGTATTGGAATCTAAATCCATATATGGTGAAATATATGTAGTTTTGTTGGTGTTTGATTGTGTATGAATCCGGATAAGGGCACCAATCTATTTGACGATTTGAGACACAAGACTCGTCCACTTTTTAGTTGTATGATATGAAATGCAGTTGTTGTGTGGTAAGAATTTTTAGACCCTTTCCTAAATTACCTGTCAAATAGGATGACTTTTGAGGTATCTGCAAAATCATATGATATGGACTATGCAACTGCATTTCATCTTGGCTATAGAGTTGAAATATTATCATTGATCATTAATTAATCTCTCATATATGATCATCCGTTGCAATATTATTATATTAGTATTAGTAAGTAGTGAAGCTTATAATTAATTTTGCATTAATTATAATATTATTGCAGTTGGTTGTTAAATGGAACAACTAGGTAGATAAAAATATGAAATAGAGTAGAATAAAGAACACGGAACTCAACTCTGATAAAAGATAAAAATAGAAGTGCAAGTTTTAACGCTTTGCGACCTTCCATTATTTCCTTTTGCTGTTCATCAGTCTGCAGCACTAAACAAGTTTTTGTTCTCTTCAATTATAGGAAAGTGGTTAAGTAGTATGTCCACGTAAAACGTTCACTTATCTCCTTTTTCGTCAGTCTACGAAAAACGTTCACTTTTCTCTTATGAACATGAGTCCTATATGACACTCCTCACATTTTTTACTAACTTTACATTCAATACAATTTATTAAAACTCATGCCACTAAAGGTTGTGAGTGTCTCTCTGTTGACCGATGAAGTATATTTTAAGGCTTGAATTTCGTTAAAAAGAACATCTAAAAAGTATTTTGGATTCTTTACCTTGGAACAAAATTGAAACTTTCTTTTAAGGTTTGAGCTTTTAAAACATAAGAGAAAGTTCAGATCATTTATTAGGCTCCTGAATTTGAGCTTTTAAAACGCTATATATAACCCATAGGAAAATACCTAAACCTTTTCCTATTTACCACTACCATCTACGATGCCCTAACATTACATTCAACTCATCTTGCAAGACAATTTGTGGATGCTTCAAATCTCGAATTTATTCAATGCTCGAAAATATGGTCACTCAGAAACTGCATATCAGAATAATCTCTTCTATATATGATTGAGAGATTAATTATTCCACTCATAGACTTACGAAATGTATACATAATTTGGTACGTAATTTCCAAAATTAAGGTGGCAAGTTGCACCTCTTTTGACTTGTGGTGGGGAGAAGTAGAAGATGAGGCTTCGTAGATATTAATTGGACGTCACACGCTTTCTGTCTACAAATATTTCAGAACAAAACAATAATAGTGATGATGAAAATGGCATCTAAACTTGTACCAAAAATTTCGATAATGCTATATGGGCCCTAATTTTGTTCATCGCTTTGTGTACATGAAAACAATCCCAGAGAAAAAAGTTTTATCAGAAAACTGACCTCTCCCACCTGCTGAACCACTAGCTTTGGCTTCTTCTCAATCTTGTATTCTACCCATCTTCTTACATTCCAACAATAGTGAGAAATAACACACACAAGATTATAATTTGAAAACTTTTTTATCAATTAAGTGAAGGTTGACAAATGATTTATTTACTGTCCCTTTTAAGATTAATTGTCAATAATCATCATTGACATGTTGAATCATGGATCATCATCGACCAATTTGACTATAAAAGCTTTCCTATGAATATTTGTATTTATTTTTGTAACTCATAGTCATAGCCATAGGTGCACTCTTGGTTGCTGAGACCAGGGGGAGAGCTGGGGAGAGCTCAAGCACCCTCGATTTTTTACCACGTAGTTTTGTATTCCGTTGATTTTTTTTTTTTTAATTTTAGCATCCCGTGTAATTTGCGTCCCCCACCTGGACGAAACGTTTATAGGATTCGAGTCCATAATCCTCAGAATGTGATATAAAAAATACCTACATCCCAGGGGTTTAATTTCATTTGCCAAATCTTTCTATTTATCTTCAAAAAAATGAAAATACTTTTGTTACAAGAGAAAATTGAACTTTTTCTATTATATGGGGTCATCATCAGCCGGCCATGCCATGGTGCACCTAAAACCTACAAATGTTCAACCAAAATATTCCTCATCTCAAATAAAGACTTTACATCACTAGACAATTCATGTGTGCAGTCACCTAAACCTCATTTCACAATGAAATTGAACTAAAATAGACAATGATTATGACATTTTCTCTTTGATGTTTGCCTATACCATGGGTTGAAACCACCCTCACCCAATACAACATAGCACACAAAATAAAGGGGAAAAACAAAACAAGAAAAATACTTTATGTGATGTAGCTGAATGATAAAAGCTTAATTCAATACATCTCATATACACTTTTTAGTTTAAAGAAAATCTCTCATGTTAGAATGCATATAAGTAGCGCAAAAACATCGGTTAGGCCGCCCTAACCATACGGCCCATGCACAAATTCCGGATCCGACCTTGATCTGGTCGGGTGTTGTTCGGTCCGTGTTTCATTTTTAAATTTTGTTTTTTGTTTTTTGTTTTTTTAAGGATGATACTCCACTTTATATTAATAAATGATCATATTCCTTTTATGAATTGATATTCTATTCAGTATGAAATGGTACTGAATGATACTGATCATATAAATGATACTTTATTTTATATTAAATGGTACTTCTCCTTGTGTTAAGTGGTACTAAATCAAAATGATAGTAAGTGATACTCTATTTCATATTAAATGACACTCCCCTTGTATTAAATGGTACTAATAAAAATAATATCAAGTTGTACACAATTTGATATTAAATGATACTCTAACTTATAAAAAATAATGCTGAATATATTGTTAAATGGCAAGTACTTTATACCATTACAAGACAAAAATACTAAAGAAGAGGCCTGAATTGGACCGGTACGGCCGACTAGGCCTAACGATTCGTCTAGTCGCATGGAAGTGCACCTCTATAAATAGCAGTGCACATTGGAAATCTTTTAAATTTAAACAAAGGAGAAAGAAAAAAAGATGAGGATAGGGAAAACAAAACCCATCATTTCATACTCTTAAACACCTTTACGTCTTCATCTATTACTATCATTTTTAGTTTAATCATAATTTTCGTATGTGTTTATGACACCCACTTTTGTGAAAATCGATGCTTATCAACATGCCGATATTCTGCTTTGCTAGCAAAATTGACTGCTGCAATTTAAAATAGAAAATGAAAAAGTAAAGGCAGCACCCTAAAATATATAATTTTAACTTTTCTTGGTGAAATCACTTCACTAAGCTTTACATTTATATATTACAAAGTTATTTTCATAATGAAATGTTTGTTGCAACTTGGACTGTAACAAATTTTATTTCAGATTTCTGATTTGCTACGAAAATAGGCACGTGTAAATATCAGAGTAAAATTAATTATAACATAAAACTGTTGGTGAATGGCAAAATACCACTATAAATAATTAGTGAATGTACAAAAATAGAGATATGGGTTCTTACAAGAAAATACAATTGAAGGGCAAGGAGCTCACAAACACACTAAAATTGCCTGAACTACTAGACTGAAAATATGCAAATTTCAATTGCAAAAGAAAGAATCGAGAAATTTTGACTAAAACGTCGTTGGCGTTAATAAGAAATTACATAGATTGCTTGAATGACTCTTTTAGGTCATACATATTTCAATCATATAAATGTGTGTTTCTGAACGAGCTTCTGTTACGACCCGACTACTTAATTAAATAATTAACTAAGTAATCAAGTCGTGACCATACTTAATCTTAAATCTTGATATCATAGTTTCAAATATTGAAGAAATATTTAAAATACAATTTAAAGGTAATTTGAATTATAGAAAACGAGTTGGAAAATCGTAAGAATATGATTATGTAAAAAGGTTCATTTTCACAAAACTTTTGGAAGATGAATAGTAATTTTTGTAAAAATTTGGGTAGAGATTCGTTTAGAATTTGGACAACCCCGAAATTCAAAACACACCATCGGCACTTCACCGACCACCACAAATCACCAAAAC
>JAYJMF010000041.1:0-12256 GCA_036873715.1 Salvia sclarea | reverse complement strand
GGCGCTGCTTTCGTTTTCCATTGCCGCTCTCTCTTATTTATATGCGCCGTCTCACCCTTTTAGGTCTAAGCTCACGGCTGAAATTACTTATTTACCCCCAGACCTGTTCATATTCGTTTTTGTGGACCGCCCGGCCCTGAACCGGAAATGTGTTCAGTGGTTTTGATTCCGGCCCGGACTGTTTATTTGGTGGGCCGGTTCCAATTCAATATGTCACGGCCGGTTCAGAACCGGCAGTTCAAATATTCTGTTTATTTTGGTACGGTAAAGATATCGTTTTTTTCCAAATACCAAGGTATATCGGTGTATACCGTACTACCGTTATACCGGTATTGCGATATATAGCATTGTTCCGGTATATACCGGTAAATACCGGTTATATTAATAATATTATATATGTACATATTCAATTTCAATTATAAAAAGAATAATTTATTCATAAATTAATTTAAATCATAATTCGTAAATGAAGTGACAAATTATAAATATATGAGTTAATGTTTGATATACTGCCGAATTTCGTTAATTTTGACATTACTGATAATACAAATAAGGTATACCGTGAAAGAGAGGTATACCGAAAAGAAGGTAAGATATTGGTATAAAAATTTCATACCGAAAGTAAGGTATACCGAACCAATGTATACCGAAAAATATGATAAGGTAACGGTATGAAATTTTTCATACCGAAGACAAAGGTAAGGTATAAGTATGACCATTTTGATAAGGTATACCGTACTGTGCTACCCCTATACATGAATTTGATATATTCAAAGTAGACTGTTTACATGTATACAAAAATGTAGTGTTTCATCACATTGTAAAATACGCATACTCTGTCTACCTTTACTTAAGTATCCCATGACATTGTAATACTCCTATAAAAAAGGGGCATTAGCTTTACTTATTCTAACTCTAGTTATTGTATAGAATAATTTAAATGTAAGATATTTGTAATGGTTATAGATGTAAAATTAAAAGTTTTGCATTATTTTACTACAGAATTTGACATTTATTTGTTGACAATTTTCTATATATTCAAAATGAGACGCCTACTCTGATAAAAAGGAGTAGTTAGGAAGTGAACAAATTTACTCTTATTGCACTTAATTATTATGGATGAGATGAAAAGTTGCAAATTGGTGATTTTTTTTTTGTAGGTGGAGGTTGAATCCTTAACCTCTCACTTACAATGCGTAGGTAATACCGCTTACAAGAGGAAGCAATAAGGTGAATTTGGTTGTTTTAACTTCGGGACAAACCTATTTTAAAATTGGCCACAAAATGCATCTTAATCAGTAAGACTCTTCGCCTCCAATCAAGAGATAAGGAGGTTAGAATCAAGTTTGTGAATGTAAGTGTATATGAGTTGTAATCTCATTTTTATTTTCAAGATGTACATCTATTAAGGGATAGAGACGGCAAGTGCTAAAGTGGGAAATTACACAATTAAACCTATACATATCCAAATTATATAGTTCTACTAATTAAGTTTATGTCAAAATAATCGAATTTAAAGTGAATGGACTAAACTAACCTTTGATATAGATGGATTTGCTTGGACATATGTGAAAGTTTTAAATTTTTACATATGTAAAAAATGCCTAGGAAAATCTCTTTTATTTTGCTTCCTTTTTTTTAACTTAAGCTAGTACGAAAGCATACTTTAGCAAGAAGACAAATAGGAAGACTACTAGTAATTTTTTTTAATAAAAAACTACTAGTAAGTAGTAGTAATTAACTCCCATAAATTGTGTTTTATTGGACATTGGAGTTTGACAAACTCAATATATCCCAAAAACCGAGAGGCGTTTTAAATTAATTTTTTTTTGTAGCCTAAGACGTGGTAGCATGTTAGATTTGAGGTAATGCCTGAATAATGTATCCATTTGATGTTAGTTTGCTAATATCCAGAAATAGTCGAATTAAAAGAATTAGGGTTTATTGAGTCATGTACGTGATGTGGCAATCGATTCATTAAGTAGCATGTTAGCAATAAAGTGATATTATAATAATTTTGCTAGTAAAAAAGCTAGAAGAAGTCATTTGGTATGATTTGATCGAATATCATAACTGTCATATTATATTTTTATGTATAAATGGATGGTTCATTCTTATTATTTCGCGACGGGATCTATTTATGTCGGGACCGGCCGCGTGACCAAATTGATGTGTGCGAAGTATGTCGATGAATGGCATTACATTTTTGTTACTTCAAATGCATGACTTAATTGCATATAATGTTGTGTCACACTTCACAAAATAAGGTTGTTTTTGGCATAACCCAAATCTACCGCACCTTATTTTTGTGTAATTTGCAAGTTATTGCACAATAGTAGACTGTTACTGGTTATGTAACAATAAAGGAAATAACAAGAACAAAAATTAAAATCTTATATCATTATACATTTTTTTCCTTATAAAGTGAAAATTAAGTGCATTAGGAAGTTAACAAAATTCTACTTATGAAAAGTGTTATAATACAAAAATATGCTGACAACGGATAATAGAAAGAATTTCCTAGACAATATTTTGTCTTAGGAAGTCATGACTTTCTAGCAGAATGTTACATTGGAAATTCAAACATTTGAAAGTTATTGCATCCGATCTCTATTGAAAACTCATTTATGGTGATGCAATTAGTACATAATTTACATCATCAAACTTGGCCATGGTATTGCCCTTGACCTCCAATATTACTACCATTTGAACGTTTTCTTTTTTCTTGTGTTTCCCGGAAAATGCACGCTAGCCTCATTCATCGTCTAGCCTCACGATTGTTGGTATTTGGCCATTGTTGACGAAGCTAATCTTGTTCAACCTCACACAGCCTAGGACTTGCTCCGGCAACTCTTCTGGCTTCTGAGCCTGTTTTCAATGGCAAAGTTTTGAGGTCAGTCCATTTTACCTAGCTTTAATACCAATTTAAAGGCATATGCACATAGCAATGTTGTTGGGAGATAGACCACAATACATGTAGCTCACAAGTGTTCATTTAACCATGTATATTGTTTTTAAGATTATTTTTTGAGTTAATAAACCTTAATATATATAGCATTTCTCTGTTAAAAGTATATTTGTTTGTTAACCTAGCTCTAATACCAACCTACAGACTTGCATTTTCTTTGAGAATACTGACGAACCTGAATTGTTAAACCGAGATCCAGTATTCCGTTGCCTAATCGCTCTCGGAATGCATCAAGTCCCTTCCTTGCTATGAAGCTGAAGTGATGGATGTCAAGATCAACCTCAAAGTAGTTGGGACCCTGTGCAAAATATCAAGATTTATAGTAAGGGGCCAGCATTATGGTAACTTAATGACAAAACGGCACCAGAAATAGTCGAACAATTATTAGTGCCTATTGGCCTAGTGGTAGAGTGACTAATGTCTCAGATTTGAGTCTATAGTGACACGGCGTTTGAATTTTGTGTTGGCCAAAAGATAATCAAATAATTAAAAGAAAAAAAAAAGCGAAAGAAAAGATATTATTATCATATCAATATAAGAGATGCCTCACCTCATAAAAGCTATGCTGAGGGCGAGAAAGGACTGGCTTTTCGTTGTAAGCGTTAAGAAGTTTTCTCTCAGTATTATTTGAGACGAGATCATCGGGATTAACCACCCCAACCATGATTTTCAGTCTTTCTCTGAAAGAAATAGTTGATTCTTTTGTGTAGCCTCTAACCGTTTCCTTATCGTCCTCAATCATTTTCTGCGGCCAAGAGGGATTCAAAATGCAGAAGAGAAAAATCAAAATAAAATATAATTTTGAGTATTTGAAGGATAAGATGGTCAGCACGATAAAAACTGATGAATCAATCGTCAATCCATTATTTGAGTCCACCATGACGCCTCATAAATAAGAAATCACCAAGTACAATAGACAATATTATATAACTAAGGCATCATTCACTCGTTTTCAATTGAAAGAGCACATCAATCTATGAATGATTGGCAAGAAAGGTGTACGTGTGTGTGTGTGTGTGTTGGCCTAGTGATACAGTGGCTAATCCCTTAGGCCAAAGGTCTCAACATAAGAATGATTGGCAAGAAAGGTGTACATGTGTGTGTGTGTTGGCCTAGTGCGACCTTTAAATTTCTTTGTTATTTGACCGGACAAAAAGAAGAATGCCAAGAATGTTCGAACGGATTAGTGCAGGAGCTCGAAAAATACCTTGATCATTTCTTGGAAATGGGGAGATACGTCCTTGTCATAAGTCTCCGAGAGTTTGAAGTATAGCACAAGGCTCAAGCCCTCCCCGTCCCCGTCGCCAAGAAACATAGCAGGTGAATATGTGGGCAGCTGCAATAAAACAAACGAATGCAACAAAACAGTGTCGGAAAATCCCATTACTATGATCTATTCTTGTTCTTGAAGCTAATTGTTTTATATGGCACACACGGTTGATCACCTGAATGTTAACAATCAGCAGTGGGGGCACTCTCCCTTCCGATTTTAAAGAAGGCATTTCCAAGTGCTGAGCAATGTGGTTAATCTTTTTCGGGCATGCAAAAAGATCTACGCCGATTGGAATGAATGGAGTGGCAACCGGTGCCGGAGTCTTCTTCTTGTCCCTGCAGTTACTGTATTATCAGACACTAGTACTAATATAGAATCACATGTCGAATGCATATGACATAAGCTCCAACAACTTATACGATGTAATGCATCAAGATCTTATAAGTTGTCAGAGCATTCGGATAACTAAAGCTTATAAACTAGGGGGTTGGGTTAGAAAACGAAAGAGAAATGAAATTGAGAAGGTATAAAAATTATACTCCCTGTATCACATCAATAAAGTCCCAAATAAATGGGGGAGCAAAAATTAAGGAGGGAGTGTTTAAACAATAGAATGATGATAGTTCACTTCTTAAATAAGAGTTAAATAAAAGTAAATATGAGAGATTAATGATAGAATTAGTAAAGTATGAGAAAGAAAAGTGAAAATAAAATAAAAGGAGTGATACAGTAGGAAAGAGAATAACTCAAAAACGAAATTGGGATGTCGTTAAAGGAAAAGAGAGTAAGATTTAAGTAAGAACTTCTTTTTTGGGAGCTTATAAGTTGTTGAACCTCATTCTTACAGCTTATAAGCTGTTTAAGAGCTTATTTTGTCAAACACCGTCATATTATACGCAAAACATAGGGACGAGCGCATACTTGAAATAGGTCGGTCCACGGAGCTTGAACGTGGATGGGCAAATGTCAGACCAACTCCCGGGCGTCGGTTTCCCATCGGGAGAACACGGGATCAACAAGCCGGCTCTAGGGCGATAAAGGTACTTTGTTGCCGATGCACCTACATAGACTCACATTGTTAAATCTTACCCTGAGACGACGGCTTTCTATTAACACAAAAACTCCTGTGAGGTCTACCTTAGGTGAGGTCCAGTGGTCCCCACACCCAATTGAGTGTATCGGTGGTGGTCCTCAGACTAGACCTTACCTAAGGTCGACCTTAGGCAAGTGTGTCCCTTCTATTAATTAGCTAGGCACATAATAAATTTAACAAGGGATACTCACAAAATTCATTTGTTTCTTCCTCAACAGACTTCTTTGTGATGGAGAGCCTGATGATGGTTGCCGACTTCCTCTGCGACTGTGGGCCCGCCTTAGGAGAGTTGTGCATCTTGTCGTTGAAACTTAGGCTCGGAACCAATGTCGGAAGCACGGACTTAAGGATCGTCTCCGACTTCTTATCGTCGTGGTGGTTGGCTGCATCGACTTTCACGTTGTTGAAACTCAAGAAGGCCCGATCTAGTTTTTGCGCCTTCGTGGCACCAAAATCCACGTTGCTCGACATGCGGGGGAGCTCCTTCCTTTGGGTGTCGATTAGCATTACTCCATCTTTGCTCGAGAACAAGTCTTTGAAATTACTCTTGCTGTCGACTTCGTAGTGAAGCACTTGCCCGTTTGCATATGGGGTATAATCTGCAACAAGGAGAAATTAAGTGGAAATACTTCACTTCTTTGTTTAGATTTTGAATGGTTATGGGAAACATGTGAAAAATAGAAGGAAATGAGTATCTATATCTAGAAAGTAAAGCGGTTATCATGTTTTGTGTTCTCAACTTTCGGCATTTTTCGAAAATGTCCCCATTTTATCTTTTTTTTTAAATGTAAATCTTTCAGCGTTTTCCACAAAAGTCCCAATTTATGTTTTATAACACAACCCCATCTACTATTCTCTTCCACAAAATGGGCTATGTCACGAAACTTGGCGGTGGATGATGAGTCACCTTACCAGATTCTTGGGATAGAAAACAGAATCAATCAGCCTCAGTTGACCTATAATCAACTTAAGTGACTCAACTTCTCCTCATCGAATTTCGTAACGTGGGACATTTGTCGAAAACGTTGAAAAATGGTAACTTGAAGACATAATTGTAAAGGGGAGAAATTTTATGGAAAATGCTCAAAGATCAAGGCCTTTTTTTATATATAAGAAATAAACACATGAGTTACTGGATTTTTTTGGAAAATACTGAAAATTAGAGGTACAAAATATGATTATCCCAAAAATAAATCAATTATTTGCATAGAGAATCCGAAAAAGTTAATGCTACAAGGAAAATAAAAAAAAACAAAAACCAATGAAATTTGTGATTGTTTACCTCCATGTACACTACTAAAGTCATCGTCGGAGTCGGACTCGAGTAAGCTGACTGTGTCAAACCATTCTTCCTGGTACATTCCTGTGGAATATAAGTATATTGTATCGTGAAGAGGCTCAAAAGAGAATCTAATTCCAGATTTAGAACACGAGATCCATTTTCAACCCTTCGACCATGAATATCTAAGGCAAACGGATGAATGCATCACCCCATGTTCGAATTCTTATGAGAGTTGAAATTTCAGTGTAACTTTTGAAGTGAATGCAATGACTTCATACGTTCAATGAACTCGTTCTCGGTTCTAACTAAAAATGAAGTTCTCGTTATAACCACCTTATCATTTTTAACGTAGCCATGCTCGTTAATTGAGGATAATCCCATAATATCCGCAAGATCTCCACAAGATTGTTATTTTCTAAATTTTTTAATTCTTTCCTTATCTCTCTTAGGTAGCGTTTTATAACCTAGATTGATAAAATATATAATTGAGTATTCGAAGGATAAGATTGTAAAACTAGTTCAAAATTGAGCAATCCATTATTTATCCATCGAAGTGAACATTAGATTAGCTTAGACTATTTTTATCAATCTATCTTATCATGCGAAGTAAACGCTGCCTTATTGTATTCTCTTTATATTGGATGAATACAACAGATATATTGTCATGGCAAATACTCTAAAGCCTCCAAATCTGACATCAACACACAGTTTGGAGTAATTTCTAGACTTGTGAATTAGAAATAATGTTTACCAAGAGCTTATGAATGAAGACCAACATATCCTAAAATTCGAATAGTATGCTAATTAAGAAACTTTTTTTATCAACATAGGCAAAACCATTCTTAAAGAAGAAGACATACATACCATTGACATCAATTTGGCTGTGGTGAAACTGCAGCTGAGTGAGATGGTAAGTGGAATTGGAGACTGTCGATCTTCTGCATTTGGTAGTCGTTTGAACAAACTCGTTAAGGGCGAATTCTCTCGACACCCGGCCTCCTGCGTCGCTATTCCTCTTTATGTTTACCTCAGAAGTCGATTTAACGTGCCTCTTCTTGGAGCGACCATAATACCTCCTTCCTCTACTTTTTGTTGGTTTGGTTGCTATATATGGAGATGATGCACAAGCACCCATTATAGAAATTCAGCCTCTAAATCTCTGCAAAAATTATAAGGGGATGTCGACTTTGCATACATCTTCTCGAACAATATCGCATAATTGAATATGAGTCAATATTCACTTTTGCCCGTGTAGTTACTTTATGGTCTGACATATGAAAAAAGTTACAAAAATGGCACGACCTTGCTCTGTTAATATATTTATGGCCATCTAATTTGCTCCAACTTTCAGGCATCATTTCGTCCACTCCAACGATCAGATGATAATGGGTCGTATATTGTTTGAAAGACCTTTTGAGTGCAAAATATATTAGGATTTGGTTTCACAGTGTTTAGTAACCTAGTTAGGTGTAATTTGGCGATGAACATACATTGCCACAAACTGTGCCGTTAACGGCAGTTTGATGGCTAAGACCACACAAATCAACATCAATATGAGGATTCAAACATTTTCTTTATTTTCAAGTTCTATAGGCAAATTGGTGGTCAATTAGAAACAAGTCAAGTAAGGTACAATTTACTCGGTGTTACGTAACAAAATTAACCGTCCACATAAAAATTTGTTAGTCCTAGTCACAATTCCATCAACAATGTCAAATAGCAAGTCATAAATGTATGTACATAACAAAGATCAAGCCATTTTTGTAAGTTTACAATGTTAGTCTCTAAAGTAACTATACGAATAGATGTTTGGCCATAAGTGAATAATAACTCTTGAATAGGCGCGCAATTGCAAGAGCTAAAAATACCTTAGCATGACGGTTATAAACAACCAAACGCCCTCTAACTGCAATGACTGCAGCCCTTCCCCTTTCAATAGGTTTAAAGATTAGAAGAAAGATTCATGAATTGCATTCTCCACTTCCCCTGATGAACTACAATGACATCAAGAGAGCTAAATTGTGAGCTTAATATATAAAACATAGAAATTCAAACAAACCAACATCATATCCTAATCAATGAATTAAAGCATTCCAACTAGTAGTGGCATACCAATGAATCAAAAATAAATATCTCCATTCAATAAAATATATAGGAGGAGAGCAAAAACTCAACACAAACAATGTAAGGAGATCATTGTTACCTTACAACAGCTCTCACAAGAAGATCAATTATCTATATGTAGTATAATTGATATGCATTCAAGCACATGGACACACACAATAATAAAAAAAGGTTAATAGTCACTTATATAGCGTAACCCTTTTTAGCTTTATAACTTTATAGCCTCATCTTTTTAAAATATGCATATATAGCTTAATAATTGCTTCGTTATTACAAATATAGCCCGATTATGTAATAACGTCGAATGAAACATAACAAGGACTAACAAGAAGCTTGCTTTGTCGTTAATTTTGCCACATACGCCAAAATGACATTTTGTCCCCGAAATAATTAAAGAAATTAAGACTCAATTATCTTTCTTTTCTCTCGGCAATTGCTGAAATAATTCAAACTGAACCCATAATTTCAGCAACAAATCTCGGCAAACCACATCCTCTTGTCTCATGTGGCAAGTTACAACGTTACATATATAGTAAGACTATTTATAGCAGCATAGGTAGCGTCAACTTTGCACGACAAATTGGATGGACAAAATATAGGATTGAGTATTTGAAGGATAATATTGTCAAACAAGTGCAAAAATGAAGCAATCCATCATAGATCCATCAAAATAAACAATAGATTAGCTTGAATTACTTTTATCAATCCTTATTATCATGCAAAGTAAACACTACCTAATCGGCTATATCCGTCGTTTCAGAAGATTAGGCTATAAGTGATTATTAACCTATATGTCAAACAAGAATAAGAAAACACAAACATCAACAATACCATTGCAAAAGTTTAAAAAGAAAATCTCAAAAACACACACATAGTGTGTGAAAATGGGACCTGTAACAAAGGCAAAAGGAGAAGTGGAATGTGGGGAATCCAAAATAGAAACTCCAAGATTGAATCTTTCTCCTCTCTATTTCTCTTGCCCCCCTTTTTTCCCCCTTTCTGTATCTATAGATACAGAGAAGAAAATGGAAGATTGGGAGATTAGCAACGTTTGTTAATTTGGTCTGTTTAATTGGTGTGTTCCCTCCTTCTTTCTCGTTGTTATCACACGTGGCGAATTAACCTTATTATCCGTGTTATTACAAATTAATCCTAAAATATTGGGTTAAATTTTTTGGCTTTATCCAATATGTCGGATTAATATCCTCATTTGTTTGGTTATCATTGTTCTACTAGCGTTAATTCAAGAATTAATTCAATGCCTATGTCAAAGTCGAATCTTTTTTTTATTTGTTGCGTGATTGCTAATACAGCTCCCTTCATCCCACAAATTTTGTCACCGATTAATTTGCCACAATGTTTAATAAAATGTAAGTTAATTTTAATGGTAGTGGATAGTGAATATTCCTACAAAAAGTGTATTGTTAGTGTAAAAATATTATAGATATTTTTATAAGTAAGAATATAAAAGTCAAATATAATATTATGTTAATAACTAATTTTGTGGAATATTTTAAATGAAAAAATGTGACTAAGTATGACATAGCATAAGAGTGTAGTCTATTTTGTATTGATTGATTTTTTACCAACTCATGGAATGTGACATGGGTTTGATTTAAGAATTAAAATCTCAAATTTTTTATTGCTTATATCCTTGAACGTATGTTTTAAGAGTTGGATGGAATACTGAGTTGGTCGTTTAACTAAATCATTGTGCTAATGGATCAATCGATCGACATATAGAAAACATGAAAATCAAATATCCAATTTACTATAGAAAAGATAAAAAAAACTTATACATTCCTTTGAAATAGATAAAAGATTGTCACTTTTTTACTTCAAAGTACTTATACACCTATTTGCCTATTTCAAATACATTTTTAAGTGATTGAAATTGTCTTTTTTACTTTAAAGTACTTATACACCTATTTGCCTATTTCAAATACATTTTTAAGTGATGGAAATTGTTATTAATAATGCTTTTTATTTCTCAAAACCATATCAACGCAACTTATCACAATTTAACACAAATAAAAAGTATTCACCATCTCATTAATTCGCGCAATGTATATTTCATTAAACAAAGAAATTAAAAATATTTCATTAAAATAAGACCGGGAACAAATAACAACTCTAATAAATACCAAATCTTGATACCATATACACTGTAAACGGAATACAAAATAAAGCAATCTATCCATATAATTGACATCCTCGAAGTAATTAAACTACCAATCATGTATTTTGTGAACGTTTTGAGGAGGATATTGCAATAATTGATTGCCAAAATAAAATCCATCTTCCTTCACAACCCATATGCATCGGTTGTGATCAACGTTGAGTGGATCGAATCGGCAATCTTCTGAAATAGTGTAGTTGAAAACCTCGAAACTTTTGCTTCTCGGACCCCACCAAAAATGACAGAAGAACATCGTCGTTAAAAATATATTTCTATGGAAATACCAATGGAAATTCTCATTCACATTGAGTTGCTTAAACCCAAAATCATTATCTTTAGAGGCGCAGTGAATGGTAATAGGTGAATTTTGGAGTCCATTTATAACATGAACTTTGAATCCATATGTGCCAATTGTAATATGACTAATGGTACGAGAAAAATAAGAGAATAAAATAAATAGAGAGTAGAAAAAATTCAATGTAGCCCTCGCCATTTGACAAAGGTTTTTTTTTTTTGTTAATTAGTGGTTTGTGTTTAGTTAAGACAATCTCTTTTATATATAGTTTGTTTGTTGTCACACAATTAAGTAGAGAGAATCTAGGTGTTAACTCTGGTTTGAATGATAACAAGAAAATAATATTAATTATAATTTATTGTGATTAATGAGCATTTATAAGTTGAAGATCACTTCAAATGATGATCTATCCGGTGGATACTTGCATCTTTAACTTGCTTTATTAGTTTATTTTGAATTAATTGAAGGGAACTCTTTTCTCAAACCACAATCTTTAATGTTGTGAATTAAGTATTTATCGAACTTTTTTTTTGTTAATTTTATCTAAACATTGGCACGGGGCTGTGATTCGGATTCATTTATTAAAATATCATAATTTTCTAATACATTTTTATCACCTTGCATAATTTTCCATTATTATACGTAGACTTATAAGACTAGTAGTCGGATGGTATGTGCAACAAAAATATCAAGGCACTCGATTTGAATAATACTTCCTTGGCTATGTCCCATTAATAACGTCTCAGAAAATGGGACGTAGAGATTAAGGAGAGAATAAAATACATTAATTCGATTGTTAAACAGTTTAAAAACTCACTACAAGAAAATACGCCATTAACGACGAAATTAGCGACGGAATTTTTTATCTAATTAACGACGGAATTAGCGACGGATTAGCGACGAAATTTCTATTTTTTTATTTTTGATTATTTTATTTAAAAAAATAAAATATTCCATCGTTAAATAATTAAATTATTTTTATTTTTATTTTCCGTCGTTAAATCCGTCGTTAATTCATTAATTTTTAATTATCTTTAATTAT
>JAYJMF010000040.1:0-23633 GCA_036873715.1 Salvia sclarea | reverse complement strand
GCGTAGCACACGCAGCACAAACACTTAGCACAACTGAGTGTAAATCTCCACCATTGATCTAACCCATCAAAGGCCCAAATTCATTCCTATTATATATATATATATATTTATCTAATGAAGGTATATTTATTTAATGAAGATTAATTAGTCGTTCCTGTCACAAAATTGTTATACCACGACAATTAGGCCTTGAAATATGTTGTTTGAAAATTTCTAAAATTAAATTACGCGTAATTAGCACTAATTACGATTTTATGTATTCTACAATATTAGTGTATATAAATGGATGATTGTGTTAGCTAGCAAGCTACCTCCCAAAACCATCAAATATTTTTCATTAGGATTCTATTGATTACTTTTCTGTCGGAAACAATATCGAGGAAGAAGCCGAAAAAATCAAAACTGTTAGCCCCCGAGCTCTCCTGTATATTTAATCGAATATATTGCAAAGTAAGACATCAAAACTTTAATTTCATGATTCTTAGTTTGTTCATATTCGTAGTCATTCCTCTCGACCAATATCATATTTTTTGTTGATTTTCTTTATTTTGAAGTTATTTAATTTCTCTGTTTTGGATTAATTCAAGTTTTCATATACTATGATAGATTATCTTTTTAAATTTTGATGTGTTTGTTTTTTCATTTGACAATTGATTTACGAGTTGAAATTGGCTATTTTGTGTGGCGTCTGATACTAAAACTAACTAATGTGTATTTTTTAGTAGAACCGGAAATGGCATTCGAAGGAGGTGAATTGAAAGTTGGCCATCAGAAAAAAATACATTTTACACGAAGAGAGCACCAATTCACCCCATCCATGTCATTTATTAGGCGAGTGAACCATTTACTTTTTATTTTTATTTTTTACGGCTAACCTATATATTCTTTTACTTTATTTTTAGGAAAATGAAGCACAACATTATATGATACATATAAGAGGTCTCTATACGAGCCATCGGTCTATTTACGAGCACATATGGGGAAGCAATTGAAGATCGTATATCTTTCAGGCTTCATCAATTGATCGGATTTGTCTAGCAATATAAGCTATCCCAAGTGTTTGACATGCTTTGCATTTTGCATTGTAATCCATCTATTTCAGTTCCCTCTCCTCTTCTATAACCCTGAGTTCATATACACCCAACTCCCTCCTCAAATTCTTAGCACTAATTGTAGAGCATATATATCACTATTTGCTTCAACTCAATTAAATATTAATAAATTTGTTGGAAGCTAGATATAAATTTTGAATTTATTTTAGTTTTATATTATTTTTGGTTGTTGGATTTCATCTTTCATACATAAATTATAGTGAATTTGTTACTGAGAAGACATTTATAAAACAATTATTCTTTCATTGGAGAAGGAACGTTAGGGTGGTTGGAAGGTGGAACGGAAAAAAATTGAAACACTTACCAATATCTTCTAATTTGTTTTATTAAATTTAATTTATGTATATAATGTCCAAATTTTAGTATTTAGGTGTACTCGACAATTTGGTATATAACCAACTCTATATGTTAGGCTGTAGTTTATATTGGAGCTTCGGGGGGGCGGACATGTAAAAATTATTTCTTAGGAGCTATTTTTTTAAAATTTGAACCCGAAATTTGAGAAAATAATGTTTTTATGATTTTAGTGATAGAGGCTATTGCATAATGATTTGCACAAAATACCGAAGATTTGACAATTTTACAAGGGTAAAAAACTGAGTGAAAAACTTGATGGGTCTTAATATATTATTTATCTATATTTGACTTACCCCATGCGTGGCACGAGTGACATTTAAGACCTATTCAAGGGTAAAGAGTGAGAGTGGCTTGAAGATTTTAGCATGTGACAGAAAATGATAATAGAAAATCAACTAAGTTGAATGTTAGTATTTATAAGGAGAATTTTCAAAAAAATTAGAGTTAGTAATTTCTAATTTCAACTATATATTCTTTTAATATAAATTAATTATGAACTCTATTTTTTTTATCATTTATTATCATAAATATATATTTTTAACATTAAAATAATACTACTATAAAAAGATAAAATTAAATAATTATATTATACAATCTATATAAATATACAGATTAATATATAATTTTAAAAAATAAAATATAGGATCCGTATGCACGGGTGGCATACTAGTTTATTTTAAAAACTATTAACGAAAACAACTTATGTTTGACTATTTATATATTTTACGAATTTGGATGAATTTATGTAAGATGTAACTAACGGCTATTACTATGATGAATGAGACAAGAATAAAAAGTATATTTACCTATTAACCGAATTATCAAATGTTCGAATAGTTATAGAGACAAATACTAGATTATTATTATAACAACTGATATTCTACAAGTTTAAATACGTATTTGTTGAATTATAAGAGAAAGGCATACAAGAAAAAGGAAATAAAATTTCAGCCGTACCGTCCCTTTTTCCTATTTTTCGGGGGTTAATAAAAGAGTTATTACGAAAAAGGGGAAAAATAGAATTTGTTAACACAAAATTAATAAAAAATTTCCGAAGCAATAACAAGAAAAAGGAAACAAAAAAAAGAAAAAGAGGCACAGACAAAAACAAAAAGATCTGAAAAAACGGAGGCGCGGTAATGTGCCCTCAACGCAGCACAACTCGGGGAGAAGACGGAGATCGACAGTCACCCTACGGCGCCGTTACATCACCGGCATCGTTCTCCCCATCTCCCCCGCTGTTCATAAACCCTAATTTTCCCGGATTCCGTTCCCATAGTCGCCGCATTTAGTTGTTACGGTTCTCGGCGGCACCTGCAGTTTTTGATCAATGAGAATTAAGTTGGAATTTTGAGAATCTAGACAAATCGGAGTTGGATTTCGAGAAATGGAGTCGTTGGTGGAGCTCTGCGATTTAATCGCGCAGAATCCGGCGCAATTTCGTACCAAGATAGCGTGGCTTTGCAGCCGCTGCCCGCCGGCGGAGTCTCTGATGACGGGATCGCCGACGGTTTCCAGGTCTCAACTCCATGCGATACTCGCGGTGGCGCGATTCCTCTCGAAATGCCCGAATTCGGAACACGAAACCCCCAAGTCGCTGATTCTTGCTTTTTACCGCTCAATTCCTTTGACCTTTAATCCCAAATTCTGGCCGCAGGCGTTCTCTCCCGAGGCGGTTTCCTCGTTCTTCAACGATTTCATGAGTTACATTTCGAATGCGGCCGAGCTATCCCCTGATTTTTCTACCGATGTTGCGGGATTCACGGGGGAAATTGTTATTCAGACGATAACGAATGCTGATTCAAGCATATCTAGGGTTTTCATAAATGCCCTGTGTTCGAATTTCCCTCCGATTCTGCTTGCCGATGCCAATAAATTGATATCCGTTCTTCTTGATCGATTTGATGGCGTGGTTCCTATTTCTCCAAAGGACGGAATCTTTACCCCTGATGGAGGTTCGGCTCAGGGCTCTCCGTTGAGTGGAAACTATTATCAGTCCCCTAACGTTTCTGCAGATTCGTCAAGTAGCGCAGTTTCAAAGGATGGTATTGTGGCGAACGGCGGGGACAGTGTTTCATGGAAAAGCAATGGGGACTTATCTGCTTCCACAGCTTATAAGAAGAATTTAAAATTCTTTGAGGACGAGCCAGTGGAGAGTCTTGAAAAACAAGAAATCGTTTTTAAGTTGATTGGACATGTATTCAGTAAGGTGGCTATTGATCCCCACCTTACAGAGCAAGTGAGAGGAATAGCAAAGAGTCAACTTAGCTCAATGGCTGATTTCTTGAAGGTAATGATAAATTCTTATAAACCTACACAATTCTGTATGAAGGTGGTTCCCTTGATATTTGGCAGTGCTAAATATCTACTAAAATTAGCGCAGAAACAATAATGGTTAAGATCGTTTGTTGCATCTACAGATACGAAAGCGCGATTGGTCGGAGCAGGGGCAGTTGCTGAAAGTCAGGATCAACAGAAAGTTGTCAGTGTATCAAGCGGCCGCGATGCTGCAAATCAAGACTCTGCCATCTCTTGACACAGAAGGAAAGTCTTCGAAAAAGTTGTTACATGGAGCTCTTGCATCGTTAATAGAGGCCGCAGAGGCGTGCTTGTTCTCTGTGTGGCGTAAATTGAGAGCCTGTGAAGAGCTTTTTGGCTGTTTGCTGTCTGGCATCTCTCAAGCTGCTGTTATTCGTGGAGGTCAGCTCCTCCGGGTTCTGCTAATTCGCTTTAAACCCCTTGTGCTGGCTACTTGTGCTCAGGTACGTTCAGTCTTTGACAGGATTGATGCTCCATATGATTGTGAATATGATAAACAATTTATTTTCCTGTAACCTTCTGTGAACAGGCCGATACTTCAGCCAGCAGTCAAGGATCTATGTTCAAAAGTGTCTTGAAAACATGCTGTGAGTTAATTGAATTTGGTTGGTCTAGGGATCGCTCTCCCTTGGATACCTTTATCATGGGACTGGCAACTAGTATTCGTGAACGAAATGATTATGAGGAAGAGGTTAGTATCCATTAACTATTACAGGCTGGTAACTGTTTCTTTGATTAGAATAAGATTCAAAACATTTTATTGAATCATTTTAGAAATTAGAAATAGTGGACTTTAAAACAAAACACACGAACACAGAAAAGTCATATAGCTTGACTTCAGTCTCTAACAATGTCTGTTTCTGCCACCTGCTAAACAGCACAAAAATATCTCATCTGTTTGTTTGGCCTGCAAACTGTAATGTTCCTATGTTTACTAGGATAAAGTATTGTGTGATACCAAGACATACATCATACATGTTCTTGGGTTTTCATAAACTTTAGCAATTCTACTTTTTTTTAACTTTTGACATTCTTGTGTGCTTTTTTAGGATGGAAAAGAGAAGCCGGCAACTCCACCTATACAGCTGAACATCATACATTTGCTGGCTGAGCTCAATGTTTCCATTAAGAAGCATGAAGTTGTTGACATGATTCTACCCCTTTTTATTGAGAGTTTAGAAGAGGGTGATGCTTCTACTCCAGGCTTATTGAGGCTTCGTGTAAGTTCCGATCTCTTTAACAAATAATCCTTCTGCATCTTTTTCTTGCTATGTCATTTCAAATTTTGTTTAATTTTATCTTGCACTATTTTCTCAACCTGCTTTTGTTGAGTTACTGCAGCTTCTTGATGCTGTTTCTCGCATGGCGAGTTTAGGTTTTGAGAAGTCTTACCGTGAAGCAGTGGTTTTGATGACTCGGAGCTACATGGGAAAACTCTCAGATGTTGGCTCTGCTGAAAGTAAAACCCAGGCACCTGAGGCGACAACAGAACGCATTGAGGTATGTTTCAACATTGCATCAGAGTATTGGTAGGGGTAGAATTCCTGTAACAAATAGTTGCTCACTGATGCAATCGCCTCTAGACATTACCTGCAGGATTTTTGTTGATTGCAAGTGGTATTACATGTAATAAGTTGCGCTCAGATTACCGTCACCGTTTGCTATCACTTTGCTCAGATGTCGGCCTGGCGGCAGAGTCCAAAAGTGGAAGGTCAGCAGCTCGATATTTCAGGAGTGACAATTCGATTTTTGGACACTAACTCCTGAGTGACTTCCTAACTAGTGACATCAATATTTCAGGAGTGGAGCAGATTTTCTTGGGCCTCTTCTTCCTGCCGTGGCTGAAATATGTTCAGATTTTGATCCTTGTGTAGATATAGAACCTTCACTCTTAAAGCTATTTCGTAACTTGTGGTTCTATATTGCCCTCTTTGGGTTAGCACCTCCTATACAGAAAACTGCTGCTACGTCGAAGTCAGTTTCAACTTCACTTAATAGTGCAGGCAGTGTGGGTACCATTGCTCTCCAAGCGGTGGGTGGACCATACATGTGGAATTCATTATGGTCAGCTGCTGTTCAACGAATTTCTCAAGGGACCCCACCTCTCGTAAGTTAACCTTGTTATTTACATAATTACTCATTATATCTTCGATCTTTACCACCTATTTTTTTTTTTTGGGGGGAGGGGAGGGACCTTTTGATTTGAAACATGAGAATGAGATACTTGGACACACCATTTGTTATAGTCATCAATATACTCAAATGTACTTGTGTAAGCTTAAGAATGAAATATTCGGACACACTATTCGTTATAGTCATCAATATACTCAAATATACCTGTTCTTGTGGTGGAACCATGATGTTTTTAACTTTATATGATGTTGGTAAAATAAACTTAATAAAGTCCATCCTGTTCTTAACAGTGTGAAGCATGAATATTTAAATACATGAATCCACAAACATATTGGACTTCACCTGGCTTTGAATATTTTGAGTCATGGACAGTATGATGAACATGGTGTTTAATGGTTACTGTACATATTGTTTTGTATCCAAATATAAATAGTTCTTTTTATGAATTTAAGGATCTTTTTGTAAAGAAGGATGCTTGAAGTATTCCTTTGCATGTCATCAGGAATTTAGAATTCACTGTGAAAAATAGTAGGAGTAAAAGAAAGAGAGCGATAGCACGCACGTCATGTTCAAGTAAAGCAACTAAGACCTTTGGTATACTCTTATTTCAGAGGGTATTTTAGTTCATATTTCTCTTAAGTTTCTGCTTAGCATGTCAAGTGATAATCTCTAAGTAAATCAATATTAGTGTGCATTGAGCATCAAGCTCCAATATACGGTCCTTTGACCTTTTGAATAGCTTCTTCATTTTATGTATACGGACATAATTGATTACTAAATTTAGCAATGAAATAAAGTTGCTTAGTTACTAAATTTAACAATGAAATGAAGTTGTTTAGGTGGAGTATTAAGGTTCTCTGTCACATGTTAAATCATTGTCAGAAAAAGTCAGCATGCATCTTACGTCAAGTTTATTGGTAGTGTTTTGGATATTCTTATTTTCGGATTTTATGTCCGTTATTTGGTGCCATTATTGATACTTACAGTTATATGTACTAAGTACTTCTTTGTTGTAAGTGGTTTCTCTGATGGCAACATTTTGTGTTCAGGTTGTGAGCTCGGTGAAATGGCTTGAAGATGAGTTGGAACTCAATGCTCTGCACAACCCAGGTAGTCGTCGGGGAAGTGGGAATGAGAAAGCTGCTGTGACTCAAAGAAGTGCTCTTTCTGCTGCTTTAGGAGGGCGAGTGGAGGTTTCTGCAATGAGTACAATTTCAGGTCATTGAGTAGTATATTTTTTACTTAGTTCAACAAGATTCTATATTTGGCTTTTTACTGAAAGTAGTTAGCCTTCTATTATTTAAGAGGTTGGCTCCAATCCTAAAATATGGATACCATATATATATGACTTCTGCAGGTGTCAAAGCAACATATCTTTTAGCGGTAGCATTTCTAGAGATAATACGGTTTAGCAGCAATGGAGGTATTCTGAATGGAAGCCCAAATTCAACTACCTCTCGAAGTGCCTTCAGCTGTGCGTTTGAATACCTAAGAAGTCCCAATCTTATGCCAGCCGTATCTCAGTGTTTGACTGCCATTGTGCATCGGGCATTTGAAACGGCAATAACTTGGCTGGTATTCTCCTTCTCATCCTCTTATGTTTTCATCTTGTTTATGAATCTGCACATGTTTTTCATATTCTTTTGGGTATTGTCTTAACAATTTAGTGGTTCTATTGGGATGTTTCATTATTTTTGGATAACAGATTCATAACTGATTAACTGGTACTTATATTGTCAATGGAAACAGCTTACTGGTATCAATTTGGTCTTCTAGTGAAGTCTATTAACAAGTGGGGAATTCATTTGACCTATTGGTGACTTCTAATGTTGCATTTCTTTGTGCTAACGATTGAGAGACGACTTCTTTGCATTCTCTTGTTTATCCATCCTCAAATCCTCCTTGCATTAGTAGAGAAGGTCACCTTGTTCTCTCCTAGGGTGGTTGATTTGGGTAAAATCTATCGTAAAAACTGACAAATCAGTAAATCATTCCGGTGTGGGCTGCAGTCTGGGTTTTGCTATAGACCTTTCCCTCTGAACAATTTATCTTGTCTTTAAGTAATAAAGAAAGACCAAAGTTCAATTCATCCACTCCAATTCAACGCCTATTTGTATATAGGCATCTTGAAAGCAAAAATAATAACAAAATCACTCAATACTTGCAGGAATCTGACATCATTAGCTGAAATAAGAACAAAATTAAAACTCCATTCTGTTGCAAACTTGATTAAGTGAAAAATAAGAAATACTAGTACGAAAATCATGATAAGAAAAAGAAACTGAGGTGAAGAATTATGAGCTTCCAGCTAACGCAGAATTTTCTTGATATTTCATTCTTTTAGCTATTATAATGCATAAAACTACAGTTCTGCTTCTAACAATTTTAGATAATTAAATTTAATGAGTTACATTAAGATGTTAAAACTTTTGGCACAGGATATTGTTGAGAACTTTGATTGAATTCTGCAGCTTTAGTTGTCCGGCTCAAGAAAGTGTCGTACCATTGTCACCCCAGTCACTCTACCATGCATTATCAATTAACATTTTCATGCATACTTTGATGAGCTATAAGCATGTTCCATGACTTTGTGACAACTAAAGGGTAAAGTAGCCATGCACAACTAAGCTGCTAAAAGCTAATGGCTTTTCTCATGCAACTTGCTGTAGGAGGATAGAGCATCTGAGACCGGGCCTGAAGCTGACACTAGAGAGTCCACTCTCTCGGTCCATGCCTGTTTTCTCATAAAAAACTTGTCCCAGAGGGATGAGCATGTACGGGATATATCTATTACTTTGTTAACTCAACTCAGAGAGAGATTACCTCAGGTAACATGCATATTGTTGTGTCAACTTTCACTTCATTTTCTAGCTCACATTCCTGGAATACCAATAAATGGTTTACGTGACTTGCAGATATTGTGGAATTCATCTTGTTTGGATGCTCTTCTACTTTCAATGCACAATGATCCACCTTCTGCTGTAGTGAGTGATCCTGCCTATGTTACCAGTGTCCGCACTTTGTACCAAAAGGTTGTTCGTGAATGGATTGTTGTGTCACTTTCACATGCTCCATGCACTAGTCAGGGTCTTCTTCAGGTTTATAACTCTCTTCACTGGAAGACATCTCTGATCATTGCATTTTTTTCTTATTTCTTCCTCTCTCTTTCTAAATGGAAAATCTCAGCTCTGCTTATACCTTTTCTATGTTCAGGAAAACCTTTGCAAAGCTAATACATGGCAGAGAACACAGCCAACAGCTGACGTTGTTTCTCTATTGTCTGAGATACGGATAGGCACAGGTAAAAATGATTGTTGGAACGGTCCAAAAACTGCAAATATTCCTGCAGTTATGGCCGCTGCCGCCGCTGCGTCGGGAGGAAACCTGAAGTTGATGGACGGATTCAATTTGGAGGTTCTTGGAACTGGTATGGTCAGTGCGACAGCAAAGTGTAACCATGCAGGAGAAATAGCTGGAATGAGAAGGTTATATGAGAGCATTGGTGGTCTTGATCCATCTACTGGTGGTCTAAATCTAGAAAATCCAGATGGGTCGGCACAGCCACCACAGCCCAAAAAAGAATCCTTCAATGAGGTATTGCTTTCCAAATTCGTAAGGCTGCTTCAGAAGTTTGTAACTGTTGCAGAAAAAGGGGAAGAAGTAGACAAATCATCTTTCCGTGAAACTTGTTCTCAAGCTACTGCATTGCTTCTTTCCAATCTGGTAATAATTTTTTTTGAACTTCTCCTTTCACTACTTACCTACTATAATTTTCTCTCCTTTTTGAACATTATTTAACATATTTGATCAGGATTCAGATTCAAAATCAAGTCCTGAGAGCTTTTCTCAACTTCTGCGCCTTCTTTGCTGGTGTCCAGCTTACATAACCACACTTGATGCTGTGGAGACTGGTGTGTTTATCTGGACATGGCTGGTCTCTGCTGCTCCTCAGTTGGGATCTGTAGTGCTCGCTGAGCTGGTAGATGCATGGTTATGGACAATAGACACTAAGCGAGGCCTTTTTGCTTCAGATATAAGGTGCTCTGGACCTTCTGCGAAGTTGAGGCCCCAACTCGTTCCTGGGGAGCCCCAGTTGCGGCCAGAGAAGGATCCAGTTGAACAAATAATGGCGCATAGGCTGTGGCTTGGTTTTTTTGTTGATCGGTTTGAAGTAAGATTCAAATATGTACTCTCATAAGCCTTATTCAAAGTTTCTGTTGTCTCTATTAAATTTTCGTTCTGACCCCAAATTTTTGTATTTTAATTCTGCCAAAGATGATTGAAGTTGGAAATATATGCTCCTTAATCTATGAAGCACATATGGATACATGTTAACCCATTGCTTATATTGTCATTTCAGGTTGTTCGACATGACAGTGTTGAACAGCTTTTGCTACTTGGTCGGATGTTACAAGGGACAACGAAACTCCCCTGGAATTTTACTCGGCATCCAGTTGCTGCTGGAACTTTCTTCACTCTTATGCTTTTTGGCCTGAAATTTTGTTCATGCCAAACGCAGGGGAACCTTCAGAATTTCAAATCAGGGCTTCAGTTGCTTGAAGATAGAATATATAGGTATGACATTTTTCTCCTGTTCGTGAATTTATTCTTGACCATCATAACTGAGTGGATCTTCATGAACAAGTCTAGTACATTAATCTAATCTGAACTTTATTTTTTTCAATTGTGTAATTACTTTGATTCATGGTAAACCTTTGATTCTGTTCTTTTTTCTTTTTAAAAGAGCTGCCTTAGGGTGGTTTGCACACCAGCCGGAGTGGTATGATTTGAGAAACAAATATTTTGCTCAGAGTGAAGCTCAATCCGTTTTAGTATTTGTCCATCACCTTTCTAGTGAGAAAGTTGACCCAACACAACTTGATCCAAAAGCTCGGGGAGTTGAAAATGGCAGCGCCACAAATGAGAGTGTAAGATAATTAAAAGATCCTGAAGTGCTTAGACTGACCCAGACCCTAAAACATCTGATTTTCTTTATGCATGGGTGTTATGAAGCTTGAGGAAAATTCTTATGTTATGCAGAAGGATCACTATCATCCGATTTGGGGTCAGATGGATAACTATGCTGTTGGGCGAGAGAAACGAAGGCAGTTACTTCTTATGTTGTGCCAACACGAAGCTGACAGGCTTGAGGTTTGGGCTCATCCTGTTGGATCAAAGTAATAGCCGTTGAACTTTTTAAACTATTTCATTTGCTTTTGTTGCTTAGTTCAATGGTGGTGATGTGACATCTCCTTGACTGAACTCATGTACAGGGAAAGCTCTTCTCGGCTTAAAATTAGCTCCGACAAATGGACTGAGTTCGCTAGGATTGCCTTTACTGTTGATCCTCGAATTGCTCTGTCATTGGGTGCGCGGTTTCCAACAAACACTTCTCTGAAGACTGAAATCACACATCTAGTCCAAGTATGTTTCTATGAACTTTCCTGAGACGAAATAGATGTACTTGTTAGCACCGCAGAGTTTTTTATTATATCACGGAGTGAAAGTAACTTCACACATACAAAACTGCAACTAAAGCAAACAGTTAAACCCCTTCCGAGCCCTACTGTCCAACTATTTATTTTTAATGCAGTTTCAGAGCTTCCACCTCTAGTAAGATAAAAAATTTTAAACTGAAAGATGTAGATGAGACTTCCCATATAAGATGTTGTTTTATTTGTTTTTTTTGTTTTTATGATTTGTTTTGACATGGTCTTGACCCGTGTGCTTATTTTCTTCTTAGTCGCATATAACAGAGATTCGCAGTATTCCTGAAGCTTTGCCTTATTTTATAACCCCCAAAGCGGTGGATGACAATTCAACACTTTTGCAACAATTACCACACTGGGCAGCTTGTTCAATTACACAAGCTTTGGAGTTCCTTACCCCAGCCTATAAAGGCCACCCTCGAGTCATGGCTTATGTTCTCAGGGTGTTGGAATCTTATCCTCCTGAAAGAGTGACATTCTTCATGCCTCAGCTGGTGCAGGCACTAAGACATGATGAAGGGGTAAGGTGGCTGCTTTCATGTGATTACGTTGTGGCATATAGCAGAGTTATATAATGAACTAAAGAAGTCTATCCTAGTCTGCAAGCTAGGTGATATAAAGTTTGGTCCGTTTGTCCATGCTTGATGTTAAAGAAAGTAATCTTACTTGAAATCATCACTGAAAGGACAAATCATTTTTTTTGGTATTCTTGGCTTTATCAGAAATGTACTTTACATATTAGCCATTTCAATTTGCAGAAGTTGGTTGAGGGATACTTGCTCCGAGCTGCGCAGAGGAGTGATATCTTTGCCCACATATTGATATGGCACTTACAGGTCAAAAATATGATTGATGGTATACTACATATTCTGCAATTTGAATATTGTTTGATTATACTTGACAAGATTTTCCTTACAGGGTGAGACCTGCGTTCCTGAGGCCGGTGCGAAAGATGCACCTTTGCCATCTCCTACGGTATACTTCTGATGATGTAGACAAGTACAACATACATGTTTTCTTTTCTGTGATTACATATTCTTCATTATATCTTTTATTGTGTATTCTAAATGCATGCTAATTATGTTAATAGCCATTTATTTCTGCATGTTATATTGATTGTCAATTTACAGTCGCATATCATTGTATGTGAAGATTGATTTTATTGGATGACTGTTGACATCTGGTTTGTAATATACGTTCTAAAACAGTACTCAAGTGTAATACACTGATACTTTCCCTCGGAAATTAGATCTGTTATATAATTTCTTTTTCAGTTTTAATTCAGAAGTTGTGGTCTTTCTTCATACTTGCTCATTATTCATTATTTTTTCTCTTTCTTCAGACTGTTGCCTTTCAAGCTTTGCTTCCTGTAGTTAGAGAGAAAATAATTGATGGTTTCAATCCCAAAGCACGCGCTATTTTTCAAAGAGAATTTGATTTCTTTGACAAGGTTACATCTATATCCGGTGTCCTCTTTCCACTTCCAAAGGAAGAAAGACGAGCTGGCATAAGAAAGTATGGAGCACTCTATTTGAATTTTGCTTGCTGATTCTCATTTAATTTTTAACGGTAAGGTAACTCTTTTTTTTAATTGATAGAGAATTGGAGAAAATCCAAGTTGATGGAGATGACCTCTACCTACCTACTGCTCCTGGTAAACTTGTAAGGGGTATTCAGGTTGATAGTGGAATACCTTTACAGTCAGCAGCAAAAGTTCCTATTATGATAACATTCAATGTCGTGGACCGGGATGGGGATCATAATGATATAAAACCGCAAGCTTGTATTTTCAAGGTATATCACATTCTCAAATAAATTCGTTGCTCATCACACTTCATTTCAAGGTATTAATTACATATCCTGCCTGGGCCGTTGGACCAGTAAGCTTGCACGTATCTGAATGCTAGCATAGTTCAGTTCCAGTCTGAAGCCAAGCAACTGGCTACTGGATTTGGCTAGCAAGTCTATTCGCATATAACATGTTTTCTAGTTGATAGCAGACAGACTGAACAGATAAGAAAATCAAAGAGGTTGATGGATTGGCAATACTTAGAAGATAATATGACAGATGAATAGCTTAAGAGGATGCCATGAAATTATGAAATAAAGGCAGCTGTCTCTTTATCTCAGGCTTTGGCTGTTGTATTTCATTCCCTACTGATGCTTAATGATCTCATAGTCTCATATATTTGTTTACTTCCTATTTAGACTGTGTTTTGCTATCTGCTACGAAGAAATGCTGAATTTTATCTTGCAACCCAGCATGTGAAAAACACTACTTCACTAGAGAATACTCACTTTTAATCGGCATGTTGGAAGCATATTATCAGTGCAGCCTAAGAATTTCTTTTGCACGAATGAACTAAATAAGGACATACTTCATTTTTGCTTGTCTTTGTGTGATTTGTTGTGTTGTATACATGTGTTAATCTTATAGATTTGGTTGACATCATTTAGGTGCATTGCATGCCATTAAGAAAATTCCCGTGTTAATTTGTTTCATAGTTGTAGTAAAGCAAAGTGGTTAAGCATGTCTGAGTATATATTGGTTCTTATCCTGATGCAGCTGGCTTTGTTTGTAGGTTGGAGATGATTGCAGACAAGATGTACTTGCTTTGCAAGTTATTTCACTTTTAAAGGACATCTTTGAAGCAGTTGGTCTTTCTCTCTATTTGTTTCCTTATGGAGTACTCCCAACTGGCCCAGAGAGAGGAATTATAGAGGTAGAGTTTGCATTATCATTAGATTGTACCCTCTATGACTGGTTTTTCAGATGATGTCATGTTTTTTGAACTTGAACTAAATGCTTCCATATCTCGTCCTGCATTTATTGCTATGCCCTTTATCATGGATAATTTATTAATGTGTCCTCACCACCGAATGAATCCATTAACAAAATAAGAGATCCTGTCAGCTATCCTATCTGTTTCTTAGTGCAGAAATGAAAAAATATTTATGCAAGCTCCAAAATAAACTGTTCTGGCTGTGCTTGCAAGCTGTATTTCAGAATGAGGATTGGCATGGGCACTATTTATTTGACTCTTAGAGAAGTGACATTCTCATTCTAATGGATTAAGCATAATGTTAACATTAAGTGGACATCCAATAACTGGTTCACTTGCACATGGTTGTTCACAAAGTATGAGGCTTAAACTAGTATTCCCTCTGTCCCATGAGAGTTGGCTCCTTTCTCTTGGGCACAAGATTTTAGTAGAGTAGTAAAGTAGTGTAAAGTGGTATAAAATGATGATTAGAAATATATACCCCTATTTAAAGTTGTGTGAGTAATAAAGTGTCCGAAAAAGGAAATGTGCCAACTCTTGTGGGACACCCCGAAATGGAATACGAGCCAATTCTCATGGGACGGAGGGAGTATAAAGTAGCAAGTGTCAGGCTGTATTCGAGATTACTCATTGATTATACCAAAGTGCATAATTAGTTTAAGTTATTAGTTTTTGTGAAAGGTATCACGAGGCAATCTATTTGAGAATAACCAAAATTTATCCTGACTGAGCTTTAGTTGATGAAGTTTTTCAATGTTAGATTCCTAAGCGAACAGATACAGATGTTAGACATTTGTTGTTGGTGTCCAATATTATTGAATAAATGAAAAGGCTCGTGTTGTATGGCATACTGCAACATCTTGAATAAGCTATGAGTGCTGAATGACTTTGTTGAATGTTTGGCAGGTTGTGCCCAATTCTCGAAGCAGGAGTCAGATGGGCGAGACCACTGATGGTGGTCTGTATGAGATATTTCAACAGGACTTTGGGCCAGTTGGATCACCCAGTTTCGAAACTGCTAGAGAGAATTTTCTCGTCAGTAGTGCTGGATATGCAGTTGCTAGCCTCTTGCTTCAACCAAAGGATAGACATAATGGGAATCTTTTATTTGACAGGTAAGCAGCTCCTTATGCGTGTGTGTGCATTGGTGCTTACAATATACAACAAACCAAAGATTTACTTTCATATCCATAGTTGGATTCTGTGGTTCACAAATACTGTCCTTTAAGTTGCCCAAAATTTAGTATTTGGGTTTCCATTATTTATTGGCATGAATAATCTTGTGCTTTATTTTCTACACTCTATATGTTTGGATGTTCCATCTCAAGAAGATAAAATTACTTTTTCATTGAGGGTAAATTCGATACACCTTGTTATCAGGCAGCATCTGCAGTCTCTTATGTGATTCAGGGTAAAAGAATAGTGATCTTAAATCCATTGGCATGTCACATAGTGAATCACGATGAATTGGTCTTCAGTAAGAGTTCATGAAAATCTGTATTGGTCTTAGATGTGCAGTTTGTATTAATATACCTCTTAGTTTAACCATACCATAGCGATGCTGAGCCTGTTGTGGTTCTTTGTGAATGCAGTGTGGGTAGGCTTGTTCATATTGATTTTGGTTTTATTTTGGAAACTTCACCTGGTGGAAATATGAGGTTTGAAAGTGCACACTTCAAACTGAGTCACGAGATGACTCAACTACTGGATCCATCAGGGGTTATGAAAAGTGACACGTGGTACCAATTTGTGAGGTAACGTCTTATTACTATCTTAAAATTGTGCTTCTTGATGTGGGTTGTGATGCTATCATTTTAATTTTTCCTTGCACAGCCTGTGTGTGAAGGGTTACCTTGCTGCACGACGCTACATGGATGGGATCATAAGCACAGTGTCTATGATGCTTGATAGCGGGTTGCCTTGCTTCAGCAGAGGCGATCCTATTGGAAATCTTCGAAAGAGATTCCATCCAGAAATGACTGAGCGCGAAGCAGCCAACTTTATGATTCGCATATGCACTGATGCCTACAACAAGTGGACGACGGCTGGGTACGACTTGATTCAGTACCTCCAGCAAGGCATTGAGAAATGAGGAGTGGTATTAAGCTGTATAATCTTGATCTCACGTGATTCTTTGAACGGCTGTATCTTGTAGCTGGGAAATGAGGTGAAAACCACGTCAAATTAGGTGTTATTTTTTGGCTGGGGGATTGGTTACCACTCTTTTTAAATTTTATTTTTTTTGTTTTTTTAATTTTATTTTTTTCCAGATAGAACTGAGGAACACGAGTGGCTGTGGTGGGATCCCTCAACTTGTAAAAATATAGGTGTAGCTCGATTTTATTTGATCAGATATGAAATTATTCGTCCAATTTCTTTTGCAGAAATAGCAGCTGGGGGTGCGGCTTATTTTTTAGGGTACGTGATTTGATGATGATGCGCTTTTTAATGCTTGAAACAGGCCAAGTATGTTTAAAAATAATCCGCACTTTTTTTTATTACTTAATAGTACCACCAATTTTCGCATCCATTTGCAATTATTTCCAATTCAAGAGATGGTAACGAGACTCAAAACATGAAAAGAATATGCTAATGCAAGTGTGTAGTTGCGATATTAGGGAATTAATATTTCCTCTAATTTTGCTACACAAAAACCATTGCGGACTTTGGGTGGTTTATTGAATCCTTATTTGCATGTGAAGAAGCCCAGTAGTTTTGTATTTCAGAATCCTGATCAAGTGATCAGCAACTACTACGTCTACAATACATATAATATATATTGTTTATTCTCCTATGAATGGAATGGCTTCTCACGTTTTGCCTCTGCTCTGTATATCAGATTGGTGAAACAAAAATTCACTATTTTGGACCTGGGATGGGATATTTGCTGGCTGATGGAGAGAGAAAAAATATCACGAGAAAACTTGATATACTTCCCAACGAAAATAAAATAAAATAATAATATAAGATCCTCGATGATCAAGGAAAGATGTTCTCCAATTCCAAATATTTGCTGCCAGCGGTGAATGAGACAAGAATTGAGAGTGGAGATTATATCTAGAGCTTTGGATGCTAGAGTATTGCAAGCATGTCAAAAGGAGCTATAAATTATTAAAATAAGATGGAGTAAATATTTCTCTGTATTGAACTCACATCAATATTCTTGCTTGGATGAAGATGATCGTGACAGGAAAGGATTTAATGGTGAAACAAATAATCTCTCCCTCAAATCATGCAATAATATGTTTATTTACCCTGCCTTTTGTCGTCGTGGAAAATCTAATGAGATGCATCATTCACATATAATATTGGCTACTTTTTCCGTATGTGAGAACAGTTAAAAGCTGTGTGTATAGTTCAAGAGGACTACAATACATACAAGCAAGGCAATGCTTCCATAACACAACATGAATAGTAAAAAATGTAGTGTATCTTCCATTGGATATGCTTTTCTAAACTCTTTACTTCAAAAGCTGTTATACAATGTTTTGTATGGTTATGTTGCTAGCCTTTTTGACTGCTGATTATCAACATTTGGTGTTAAAAAGCATAAAATTATTTCCATCAAAGCCTACATACTTTTAAGGAACCCTGTCTATCTCACTTTTATGTGAAAATATTGAAGTAGAAATGAATAAATACATAAGCTGTCAAAGTAGTACAAGTTAGATAAATATCGAGTTTGATTCCAACCAACCAATGGGACGATACATGCAGATGCAATACCCTACTTGTACATGTTTGGTGAAATAAATAAATAAATTAAATAAAATGAAAGAATTGGTCTTTCAATGAACCACATTAAAAGTTATAATAACACAATAACAAATTGTTTTCTTTTGCTTCGCTTCATGTAAGGTATTGAGATGCATGCGTAAAACCCCACACCTGCAAGAGGAATAAGAATAAGGTAAGCAAAAGTTTAAAAGCGATATGATTATTTTTGTAAAAAATATTACTCCCTCTGTCCCATTCATCTTGTCCCATTTCTTTTTGGCACGGAGATTAATAAAGCAAAGTTGATGAATGTGAGATGGTGAGGCCCACATGGGACCCACATGCTTTTTGTGAGTAAACTTTTGCCAAAAGAGGAAGTGAGACAAGAAGAATGAGAGGACTCAATAAAGAAAGCGAGACAAGAAGAATGGGATGGAGGGAGTAGTACTTTATTTATCAATAGTTCTTTCAATTCCCAATGAGATGCATTGACTGAGAAACACTAGTTATGAAGGGCAAATAAAATAATTAGCACCTCTACATCCTTCAATACAAACTCTTGATCATGAGCTAAACATGAGTTCCCAAATGTTTCACAAGGTCCACTTGTTCCAGATAATCTGCGATGGAGCATAAAAAATACGTCACAAGCTTATAAACGCTTCTTGAAAATGTACGAGGGCTCTAAATTTTTTATTGAAAAGAAAATTCTTATTTTTAGAATGAGGCCTCATATATTATAAGCTATAGGTATTATAAGAAAAGATCTACTAAATAAGCTTAGCCAAACACCGCATAATTACGTTGTTGTGTGGTGAAAGAACTTACAGATCTTCGTTCAAGCACAGAGCAAAGCTGGCACCTCCACCGAAAGCAACTAAGTCATTCAAGCACAAATAGAAGTATCTGTTTGCACCTATACAAGTCATAAACAGAAAAGGGTACGTCAGTTCTGAAATAATGGTAGTCACTAGTTCCAACAGTCAAGAAATACCTAGTCATATCAAGACTACTAAGGCAGCTTCCAAAATGAAATTTCATGATCAAACAATACTGTCCAATGGAATGTCAAACACTAAATTCCAGTTGCAATATTATGGGGATTGGGGAAGGCCAGACATCTCACTTTTCAATAAGAAAGGTCAAACTAAAGAAACAGCTATACATCTTTCACCAAAAAATGAAACATAAACACCAAACAGACATGAAGAATTTCATATAGGTGAAAAGCCATTGATTCCAAGAATATCAGACAACTATCCTATATTCCTATATTTGGCCACTGCTATCTTTTGCTTGATGAAATTCCCATTGATGTTCGAAGTGAACGCCTAGTGATGTTTAAGCATGGCAATACTTTCATATTTGTTATGAGTTATGACAATTATCCATCCCAACAATGCAATCCGGCACACATCCTCTAAATAGAAATTTCTATGTTCCATTTCCTCTTAGTTTCCCTTAAAGACAGCCAGCATCTTCAAGCAAAACCCTAAGCCATTTATGCTGAAGATATTCATGAATCCAAACAATCACTTAATTGTATTATGTGCTTACCAGTTGCTCTGAATAGCCTTGGTTCACCATATATGGTCGTGAAAACAAAACTTTGATTTGATCCCTGTCAGGTGCAGGAAATTAGCTGATAAATGGCATCGCAAACAGGATTTCCATGGTTAAGAGAAGCATACGACATACTTGATATTTTCTTTTTGAAGTAACCTTTAAAGGGCAATCGAATAAGCCACCAAATACAGCACCCTGCTTATCTCCGGTGATCTGAAAACAAAGCAAGGATCAGTTTTAAATAATTAGAAGTTTCAAGAAATTATTTGCAGCTAGCTGGTTGATGCTGTAATGTAAAGGTTAACACACCAATAGAAGTGGACCGGGAAGATCAGTACTCCTTCGGATAAGTGTGTTCAATGATATACCATGTCTTGCCGTACTGCCCTTCATTCAGTAAATTATCGAGCATACATCAAGACCTAATTGTGAAATCCCAGAACCATACGCACTATCAACAAATAATGAATCGATTTTACCTGTACAACAGAACCCACTGACAACCTCTCACGATGTTAGGGAGAGATGCCTCAAAGAACTGATATAAATCCGGCGAGAGGAACCGGGATTCATCAACAAAGCTGGGCACAGACTTCTCAAAACTATGTGGTGTGAAGACATCTTCGAATATATCAGAACCACTACTGGTGCTTCCCCCAGAATCAGGTAATTGGCTGCCGAAAGAATCATGATTATGATTTCGGCCCCTTGATGAGCCATCACAGCCATTTTCCTTTTCAAAATCATCGTAGCTTTCTGTCCTATCCAAGGGTTTATCTTTCAATGAAAAGCTTTTACTTCTCCATTGAAACGACTGTGATCTAGCAGATGTAACTCCGTTAGCATGCTCGTCTGGTCTGTACCAGCTGAATCTGGCTGAGGGGAGAAAGGAAAGCATAGAAGAAGGTGATTTTCCATCCTGAGCATGTGACCTGGCCTACACATATAGAACCTAGTGTTATGAAAAATATCTGCAACACTGTCGATACTTGTGGAGAATCTCATCAATGCAAGAATCCATTCATATTCAAAATCCAATTATTATGAACACGAGTTGTTTACAACAATAAATTAACTACAAAACCACGTACTGCACTTGAGCCTTGAGATATTATAGCACAATCAAATATAACAAACAAGTAACAACACGAAATACAACATCACCATCTAAATAAATTGATCCACTCAACACCTGGTGCAATCAGCATGTCTCAAGAAAGATGGCGAAGCTGCAGCTCAGAAAACACCAAAGGTAACAGCAGCTCGTTACATGAGACATCAAGCACATTATCCCACTAGTGTGACACTCCTGTTGAACCAACAACACATATAGTTTCTCCTTTTACCTCTAAGAAATTTTGAAAACACCATATAGTTTATCTGGTTAAAAGTTAAAATTCAGAGGCCACCAAACAAGACAGCTTCTCAGCTTCCAAGACCAACTCACATTCCTTTCTAAATATATTCATCACTAAATAGTTCAGTATTGAACTGTAGATATCCTTGAAAACTATTTAACCTGGAAAGAGATCAATTTATGACAAAAAGGCCCTTTTGTCATAAATTCACCTCTTTCCAGGCTAAATTAGACAGCCTTTTCCAATCAGATCGCAATTCTAATTTTGAAAATTTGAGGTATTTATAATCTATTATGATCCTAGTCGAATCAGATAAATTTGAGAGCTATTCCTGCATCAAAAAGCTTAAATATCCTCAAAGAGCACCACCCAATTAACAAAACAAAAATCTCAAACCACAGCTACATTGCACCAGATAACCTAAATTCAAAGCCTTTATACATAGATTACACGAATTCTTTTAGCAAAATCCCTTACTCATCAAAAGGCTCATAATCAGTTTCAAAATTTTATATAGGAAAAAAAAGGTGGCTTGCAAAAGGGTACCTCAGATGCTTGATCTAGCGCCTCATTGGATGTTTGTGAATCGGAAAAGAAACTCGATAACTTATCATAAACCTTGTCTCTAATGGCATGCATTCTTCCCTTTGCCAGCCTTTTCTTCCCCCCTTTTTAGAGAATTCTGTATTGGTTATGCTTTTTTTGGGGGGAAGAAATTGAAAAAATTATATTTTTCAAGAGACCGAGATCCAGATTTGGGCAAAAGTGGTGTGGAAGATTGATAAAGTAGCTATTTTTGAGGGAAGAAAGGAATGTGAAGATGGAATGAAGAGGTCACCGACTGCTCTCATTCTCTCTCGCTAAAAGCGGAAAATCTGGGAAATTTTGGTAACAAGTGTTGATTCTTTTCAAATTGGTCTCAATTTCTCATTATGCTTTCTTTCAAAGAAAAATTCCTTTTCTGTCCAAAAATAAAAACAAAGAAAGGAAGGAAGAAACAACTCTATCGAACTGGACTTACTTTGACCTTTCTCAAGTTTTGACTTATGTAAGATGAATAAATAGGTTATCGTACTACGATTATAATCATATATGTCGCAAAAATAAGTAATCAATTTATTTATTCTAGTATATGAAAACTGGTTTTATAAGACAATGTTTGTATGTAGTAACTTTTTAAAGATGATGAATTGGCGATATGATATATATCTAGTATTGTCGAAGTAGATTAATTATCAATTGAGACTTTGAAACATAACAATTAAACACAATTAGAGGTTGTTTGCTTGGTAATTCATTATTATTATTATTATTATTATCAAATGAACAATATATTATATTATATTTATGTTTTAATCCGTAACAACTAACAATCATGAAGTGGTGGATGAATTATATCCCATTTTCTTATACTATTAGATATCATCTTATTTAATTAGTAAAAGTCAAGTTAAACACTGTTATAGGATTCCAGAATCAAGAAAAAATGAGAACTGATGTAGGTGCAAATTTTCTGTTAATTCGCCTATCCATAATTCACCCGAGTGCACATGGTTTATAGTGAATGAATGGTTGACACTTTAAAATCTAAAACTAAAAGGGCTGCACTCTAATTTTAATTGAATAAAAAATAGTATTCCGTAATAGATTATATTTAAAATTAAACCTTCATGAACTCCAAATTAAGTATACAATAGTTTTAATTTAATAATTAAAAATAGTTTTGCTCATTGAAGGCATCTGACCCAAAAAAATCACATATTTCAGAAAGGTTTTCTATATTTTCTCTTGGTGTGCAATATCTCCAGATTTACAGATAATTATTCTATCATGCTTGAATATAGATAAGTTATAAACTCTTGTTTTATATTTTCTCCTTCCACTTTCTTTTATCTTAAATGGGATTCTCCATTTGTTCTTCACCGTAACTAAAATCCCAACTTATTTGTTGGGTCCCAAAACATCTTATTCTCTAAACTAAATTAAGTTGCAACGGTTTTATTTGCTCGGTATTTAACCCTTACTACTAGATTAGCACATGACACGTATCCACATTTTTGCGTGTAATTTCAATCCAAAAAGAAAATGGAGCAAGCCTAATGGCCGGAGAAATCCAAGGAGAAAATGATGAGATAGGGAGAATAATAATTAAATAAATATTTGTTCATGATGTTTTTAAGCTACTCTCTGTTGGAACAAAATAATAATTATTAAGAAAATATGATTATTTATTTTCTTTTAAAGTTTCAGAATATGATTATTTCTAACTGTCGTGTGAGGCAGTGTTTTGAAATCCGAACCGGATCGGCCAGTTCGACCGATTTAACGGGGAACTGGTCAGGTCACCGGTCCGGATTCCTCTAATTCGTAAATATCATTAAAACCAAAATGAACCGGTAAAAAACGGCTAACCCGGTACAAACCGGTGACCCCTAACCGATTCATTTCAATAGCAATTAAGAAAAATTTAATTAAAATGTTGTTACCAAGGATTATAGTTGGGCCCTTTAAGTGATTAGACTAATTTCACAACCACTTCGTCTAAGTAATACAATTGATTATTATTGACTATTTTTTTTTTTTTTAGAAAAGGAAAACTTCATTAGAAAAGGGCAATAGGAATGCCCAAACCAAATCAAAAAAGCTTACAAGAAAACAGCCGCAAGCAGCACAAGGGAACAGTTAAGGAAAGAACAGAATAGGCTCAAAACTTTAGCTAAAACAGCCGATCTGAAGAGGATTAGAGCACCATATCCCAAACTTCTCCTTATGATCATGTTTGTAATTTTTTCCTTTCAC
>JAYJMF010000039.1:0-12129 GCA_036873715.1 Salvia sclarea | reverse complement strand
GGGTGTCCCATTAGTAATGGCACATTCCTTAAATGGAAATAAATTTGCCTTAAAAAATTAGTCAACAAAAGTGGCTATACCACTTTACACACAAAAATACCACTTTCTTAATCTCCGTTCCCAAAAGCTATGTGTCAAGCTTAATGGGACGGAGGGAGTATATGTTTTTGTTTGAAACTCCACGATAATACTCGTAAATGCCCCAAATCTTATATACAAAATAATTTTACTAATGTTTTCGTTTCAAAAGCCACAGTTGCATCGCCTCCCAAACTGAGAAAAAATAATTTTAGAGCGTACTGTGTACCGATAAATAGTGGCTACAAGTTCTATAAAAAATTATGCAAAAAAAAGTTCTATAAAAATGATAACACGTATCGTTTTCTTTAGGTAAATAATTAATAAGATTAGATTAAGTTTATATAAATGTTATAGATAATAAATTTCTAAGTTAATGACCTATAAAAATAATAATCATTTAGAAATATGAATGATTTCATAATTTATAGATCATCTTCCACTTTTAAATTTTTACAAAAGAAAAGGAATCAGAATAAAACCATTTACAGGAAAAGAAATACTTATCATCGAAGCATGAAATAAATATGACGAAGAGATTAACTTTATATTAAAGTTTAGAAGTGTCATCTATATGCAAGCGTCAAAAGAATGGATGAAACTAAAATATATAGAATTAATACTTTTGTAATCAAATATTGCCTTAGGTAGAAAAAATATTCTTTTTGTACAACGCAGAATAAATCCAAATGCAAATAGCCATCAAAAGAAAAGAAAAAGTCGTCAAAATTAGATAAAAGCGTGTAACGTAAGAAACACAATCAATCAATCAATCCCCAGCAAATCATGGAGAGAAGATGGAAACATGGTCGCCTATATATGTTTTTCAACATGCCCCACTCATCTCTCATAAAGGCATGTGAGTTCATTTAAAATGGAATTCATTTAATATCAAATGTAAACTATAAAAAGACCTGTGTGTGAATTAAACTTTATAAAGTCTACCATCACACACATTAACAACTAACAGATAGGTGCGAAGTAAATATTGATTATATATATATATATATATATATACACGTCTTGTGCAGTTTCGACAGATATAACTAATCGCACCAAAACCTCTCAAGAGTTTGCTAATTGGTTTTAATAATTACATTACAAGTCTACCAATGTAAGTTGAGTGATTTATACCACGTCTTCGCAATGATACACATTCTTATTTTTCCTGGAAAACAACGTAATTATCATTGACCTATATATGTCCACTAAACTAAATTTTGTCAACACGTTCACTAAAAGAAAGATAAAACTAAAAAATAGTACCGTAGAATTATATAGTATTCCCTCCGTCCCTCAAAAGTGTGCAAGGAAGGGAGTGACACAAGTTTTAATGCAAAATAGTAATAAAGTGATGTGAGTGGAGAAAAGGTCCCACTTTTTAAGTGATAAAGTGATATGAGTGGAGAAAGGATCTAACTTTTTAAGTGATAAAATAATGCAAAATAGTAATAAAGTGATTTGAGTGATGGGCCTTTTTTGGTTTTTTAGTAATAAAATTGAAATAATGAGAATATAAATTGAAACTTTTTTTGGCCAAAAATAGGTTTGCAATTTTTTAGGGACGGAGGGAGTAGTATGTAATGGGTTTTCCTATTGAAGAACAGGAATAAGCTGAAAGACTTTGTGAACACAAATTTTTGTGAGGTCTTTTTTTAATAATATATAATAGAATTCTAAAAACGATAATTATATGCATTACTTTTTAATCAATATTAAAAAATGCATTATATTACTGACAAATTACATTTCATCATTAACCAATACGAAACTAATCGAATTTCATGTGTCCATCAGTTGTCTTTTGATATTAATGCTACATATTGATATTATGGTTGATCATTCTTTCGCTATATGCATTAGACAATCTCGATGTATTTAATTTCAGGTTATTATTTCTCTACTGCACATGGAGTTCAAGAGTTCGATCGAGAAAAGTTACCAATAATATGATGTATTTTTGTCTTATTTGAAGTCTTTTTATCTTTGTAAATCAACGAATTATTATCGTTATTGCTATATAATATAGATTGACTTATAGAAAAAGTCAACTCCATTATCTAAAAATAATTTTAGAATATAATATATTCTCTTACTCTACCAAATTCATTTACAGACATTAGTGACACAAATTTTTATACATTGTATTGGAATTAAAATAAGTAGAAATGAGAGTCATAACCTATGTGAAGAGTTTTGTGGGGTACATGTTTATAAAAGGAAAGTAAACGGTTTTAATAGATGATCCAAAAAAAATATATACAAATTTTATGGAAGAATGGAGTATATGATTTCCCACTTAACATTGGACACTTGTTCTACTTGCATTGTATGATTCAAATGACGATTGGAGCATTTGATAGGGTGGCCAGAACATCCACATATCCAATTTATCAATTGTTAATACATACATGTATCATGTATGTATGCATTATACTACATGACTATGATTCTTTATTGAGTAGTTTTGTTTTGGAGAGCTTATAAACTGAGTCAAATGCCCTCTTTGTATTATTTCAAATTCTATGTATATGGATTCCCAGTTCCCACCAGTCAAGAACTAGGATGAATTTATTATGCATAGATAATATTAACACACAATTATATACTTGTATTATTTGTATGTTGATATGCATTAGAAATACTTGTTGTTCTTGAGTTCCTATTTTCCCTAGGATTATTGTGTATAAAGGAAGACATCAAGAAACCTTTGTGTGTATGTAAGAGAGTGATGGCCGGAGGTGGAGGAGGAGCTTCCCTGGAGTATACTCCCACATGGGTGGTGGCGCTCGTCTGCAGCGTCATCGTCGCCATTTCCTTTCTTGCCGAAAGAATACTTCATGTTGCTGGCAAAGTAAAATCCAATTCCATTATAGTATCTTCTTCCCTGCATTTCACAACCTCTGTTTTTTGGGATTCAAATTCTGTTAATTAATGTGCAGTATTTATTGAAGAAGAATCAGGGGTCTCTGTTTCAAGCCTTGCAGAAAATCAAAGAAGGTCTCATTTGATTCCCTACTCAACTAAGTAATCAGGGTTGATTTGATGTATGAGTGAATTGATGCAGAGTTGATGTTGCTGGGGTTCATATCTCTGATGCTGGCTGTCTTTCAATCAAGACTTGGTAAAATCTGCATTCCAAAGGGCTGGACCAGTCACTGGCTCCCTTGCAATAAGGAAACTGAAACTGATAATCTCAAATCCATCTCCCACTTCTCCTCCCTGCTTCCGCCAACCCGCCGCCTCCTCGCCGGTGCATCAGATTCTCAAGGTTACTGCGATGCCAAGGTCTCCTCTCGCGGTCTCTAGTGAAAATTGTGCAACATTTTCCTCTGTTTTGACGAATGGATATATGTAATTGGCAGGGAAAGGCGCCATTACTGTCTACGCAAGCTCTGCATGATCTCCACATCTTCATCTTTGTGTTAGCTGTCTCCCATGTCGTATTCTCTGCTCTCACACTCATCTTCGGAGGTTTGAAGGTAAATCAGACAACTACTTTGGCCTCTCATATATCTTAATTCATTGTTTTGTGGCACAGATACGGCAGTGGAGACATTGGGAAGAAACCATACTCAAAAAAGAATATGATGTGGAACAAGGTTACTTGCATACATCATTCCTTTTTTGCCTTTCCGGAGTCATTGCATAATTATGATGTTGAAATATTGCAGCCCTTAGAACTGTAACTCATGTCCAAGATCATGCCTTCATCAGGTCCAGATTTTCTGGCATTGGTAGGGTCTCTTTGTTTGGCTGGTTGGTAAGTCACACCCAACATTAATATATTTTACAAACTTATCAAGACTTATCTCTCCAACAACTTGGATCTCTTTTGCTGTTTCCAGAAATCTTTCTTCAAGCAATTCTTTCATTCAGTGAGCAAAGAGGACTACACCACGCTCAGGCTTGGCTTCGTTATGGTAATGTTACATTCTTAACATACATCTATTTGATTAATTTTTTATCATCTGAATTTGCATGTGTTGTAGAATCATTGCCGAGGAAATCCCAAGTTCAATTTCTACAAGTACATGACTCGTGCGCTCGAAAAAGATTTCAAGAAAGTTGTTGGAATCAGGTGACCAGATTTTACATAGAAAGTCAAAGTCTTAATTTCGTTCTAGAACTAATTCATGGTCTCAACTGCAGTTGGTATCTTTGGGTATTCGTAGTTGTCTTCTTGTTGCTCAATGTGTATGGTAAGTAAACTAAGAAAGCCCATATATATTTCTTGATTGAAAGCACTAATTATTTTCTTAACCTGTTTCAGGTTGGCACGCATATTTCTGGATCTCCTTCATTCCTCTCGTAGTAAGTGGATACAAAATAACATGAAATCTGCAAAACATCAAGAGTTTGGACTAATAAGTAGAACAAATGCAGCTTCTGCTTGCTCTTGGAACAAAGCTAGAGCACATAATCATCCAACTAGCCCGAGAGGTGGCGCAGAAGCACATAGCTGTTGAAGGAGACTTGGTGGTGAGCCCTTCCGACGACCACTTCTGGTTCCACCGCCCGCGCCTCGTCCTCATACTAATTCATATCATTCTCTTCCAAAACGCCTTCGAGATTGCTGTATTCTTCTGGATGGTCGTAACCTACGGCTTTGACTCCTGCATTATGGGAGAAGTCGCCTTCGTCATACCTAGACTTGTCATAGGGTAAACTACTATTGCATCTAGTTTCTCTCAATCTCCATTCATTGATGGATGAGTGTTTGTATTTGTGCAGGGTGTTTGTGCAGGTCCTTTGTAGTTACAGCACGCTACCGCTTTACGCCATTGTTGCGCAGGTAACTTAAGAAATGAAATATTCTCCCGTTTTTGATAAACACTTCCAAAAATTTGAGTCATAAATTGATGATCGAATGTTGGTGGTTTTGAAGATGGGGAGTTCGTTCAACAAGGTGATATTCGATGATAATATTCATGCCGGGCTGCATGATTGGGCTCAAAAAGCCAAGAACAAGGGTGCGACGAAGGGCAAAGGTTCAGTTCCAGACCATCAAGAATCTCCCCTTCTCAAACTTGAGATGATGCAGAGTCCACCTACTGCTACACAACATAATAATGGGACAACCCCAGAAATCAAACATGCTATGTGAAATCTCAAAATATTGTGTTTGAATTTCATGCCAAAGATCCAAACTTGTAAAATTTGATTAGTATTAAGGGAGCTACCTCATTTGATAGTCAATGCAATCTACACGTATTTAGCATCATTTTGTCTCTACTTGTGTGCTTTTAACGCTACAACTGAGTGTTACACAATCATAACACTGATAATAATATTAAACAAAAAAAGGCCATCAAAATTTATGATAGTTTGGGTGCAAAAGCAAAACTGGAACATATATATTTCCTAGTGTCAAATTTAGAGCTAGATGAAGGCTATTACAATTACATGAAGAGATACTTTGCAACTGTCGAGCAAGAAAAACAGGCACCTTACTATCTTTACCACGAACCAGACCCATACGTATGTAGTGTATAGACGGTTTCCTTTGAATCGTTTCACAACAGGGCACGATATGGTAATACAGCCACTCTCACCAGCTACCTATTTGCTTTTGGATCTTTGAGTTTTGAGAGGACCTTCCACCTTTGTCCTTATAACTGTTTCTCGAGGTTATACCTTTCCTCCTCCCACGAGCAGCTTGGATGGCCCGTTGTCGTTGCTTACTAAGACGCTTTTCAAGTTCAGGGTCGTCAATCTGTTCCTCTTCGCTTTCAGAATCATCATCTGCTGAATTATCATTGTCCTCAACATGTTTGATTTCTAGGGCCGTCTCTCCGCTTTGGCTAGGATCGTTGGAAGTCTGTTGATGCATAATATTTTGATCATCTTCTGGATTTCCTTCGTGCAAGGTATCTCCTTCCTGGAAACAGAGTTTTTTTACATTCAAGGGACACAATTCCGAACTTAATCTCAAAATGATTAAAAATGTGAATTCAAGCTATATGTTACATACATTGGAAGGCAGACACAGAAATGTGCTTGGTTTCGTGACAGAATATGACAGTTTCACTCACGTCCAACATCAAGTAGAAAACGGTGAATAAAAAAGTCTGACTTACAAACTCATTCTAGTCCGTGGCATACAATTAAAAATTAAAAATAGCAGGCTTACAGGAATAAATGCAAACTTACCTCTCTAATCAAGCTCAAGGACTCGAGACCATTTAGGGTTGCATCATTTATCTGACGAGCATCATCATCTTCGTCATCATCACTTTCCCCAGAATCAGATCCCAGATCATCCTCTACATCCCCTTCAACAAACTGTGCAATAAACATAAAAAACAGAAGCCATCTGAGCAGCCAGAATTTCACGAATTAACACCATACTCCATAAAACGTGTCAATCGTACATTGAGATATTTAACAGTTTTGTAGTGGGGAACAATTTGTTAGAAGAAATTTGACAGAGGAAAGACTGAAGGTTGCACCTTCTTCATATTAAGAAGAGCAACTCTTTTGCCTTGAAAGAGATATTCAAACAAGTGAGCCTTTGATCTAATATCTATGAATAGCTTTTCAGATAACAAGTATGGAGACATAAAAACTATTTACAGAAACAAATCATACTTCCGAAACTTGTGGTGATATACGTTTTGTTTGTAGATATTCAACGAAAGACTAAAGGTAGTACCTTCTCCATATCATCTTGATCCTTCCTAGTAAAACCACTTGCTTCAAGTTCCTTGTCCAGGACACCAGAAACTTTATTTATGTCTGAAAACTGAGGCCGGCAACTTCCATCTGAATCATCACCTTCAACTTCCTTTTCATCAAAAGTGAGGTGAAACCTATTGCAAGAGGGTACAAAAAAAGCCTTAGCATTATGCACATAACTGAGAGCTGGTCAAACTTGTGGCCTCTCAAAAAAAAATCTTTGCTATGTTTGAAATGTAACTCATAGATAGTGATGAAAAATTTTATAGCGGATATTTTGATTACAACTTAGAAGGCAGCACAGATAGTTTGACCTGCAACTTAAATATTCAAACTCAACATAGTTATTCATGTTTTAACGAAATATCCTTATACATGAGATATGTAGTGAGTTCGAATGAATGATCTCATCAAAATCAGCATATATGCTTAGATGGTAAAGTGCTGACCAGGATAGGTAGATCAATTTTATAATTTTACAACATAGCATCTCGTTTGAAATAATCCACTTACCTTTTCCGGAAAAACTTGAAGATGCACTCAACGTCGCGGTCAAAGTACCTAAAACAGAGAAATTAGTATCGCTGATAAAATTTCACAAAACCGTGGAGATCAATCGTCTGTCAGAATGGGTTGCAAAACATACATCTGTGCATTTCGATGAGTAACCGAAACCATTTGCGGAAAATCAATCATTGTCACCTTCTCATCATCATCAATCTACAAAGTGAATATAATAAAAGGGAAATGGTAAATAGGTATAGAATAGTATAACTTTATACATCGTTTGATGATAAAGTGACAGCGAAATCAACATACAATAGCTTACCATGATATTAAATTCATTGAAATCGCAGTGGATGAGCCCGTGCTCTGCCAAGCGAACAACAAGACCAAGGATCGTTTCAAAAATTGTGTCGGGGTTTGGCAACTCCTTAACCTGCACACTGCACGAAAAAGGATGATCATACGCAATTCTAGTCCATCTTCCGTCAAGATTCAAGTTGGAAAATAATTTTTAACATTTTATATATTCACAAGATGCCTTTTGACTGTAACTTCCTTTCAGATCAAAACTGCCTTATTGTTGGTTTTAGGATAATGAGATAATATCTTAATAATGGCAATCAAACACTTGCCTAAGGGACAAGTGACATAAAAAAGCAGTAATCAACCATTGGAATCTATAATTTCTATCATATATATTGCATTTTCCATCTGAATCCATTCAAAAACAACTTCACTTTCCAAGTCATTCATCATGCCACCCCTGCGACAGAAGGGTCGGTGCAAAATATTCAAATGATCTGCTTTATAGGAACCATTAATTTAATCTTACTACTCCAAGCACATAGCATTGCCTGTATAGATTAAACTAAGAAATGGTACCAACTCAAATTTATATAACTGTAACTGGAAACTTAGAAATGACCATTTATCTATTTGGACTACTGACAGGAATGCATTTATCTTATAAATTAGACCATACACAGCTTAAACACTTACAGCGGGTAACCTTGGACGAGTGACATGATAACACAATGCCGATTGCAATCCACTGCATTTGGAACAGGAAAACCGTGTTCTTCCAAAGCCTGCCCATGAAGATGTGAAAGATTAACTAACTTAACCAAAAGAGCAGCACCTTTTTTTCAGCTTCACCAACAATATTACGCTATCAAAACATTTAAAAGAGAGAGCGGCAGAGAGACTACAAGAACCAAACCTTCATAAAGGCAAATTCTTTGAGAGCAGCAAGCCGTGACAAGTATAGCCAGTTAAAGCTTCTACGATGCCTCAAATAATCACGTTTAGACTTGACTGCCCTAAAAGAAACCCTTCCAAGCCTGTGTAACTTCATAGCAAGAATTGTGCCATCTTCAGTAGCCACCTCAAATATATCTTAAGAAAAGATTTAGTCAATACCAATTTATGATTATAAAACAAAGACATTGGAAACTTCAAAAAGGAGCAAGGCATCTATACCAGACTCCTTCCCCACACCAATCTGACGACCAACGGAAGCAAAAACTCCACGATTCACCAATGTCTTGATTGCAAGAAAGTCGTAGCCCAAGTATGTTAGCCGGAAACCATCATCTAAACCAAGATTACAATAATTCAGACTTATCCTAGTAGAGTGCGCAAGCAGACGGCAGAAAGCAACAGTTAATGCTTCATCAAATTATATAAAAAAATTACTTCAACTAATTTCAGGATAAAAATTATTGATAACCGTGGCAGAAATAATAAGCTGTAAAAGAGAGAAAGAAGAGGTTAACTAACACTTGGAAGCGTCATGATGCACCAGCTTGTGCCTAAGCAAATTCTTCAACACTTTATACGTGCCACCATGCCTAAGTACGAACACAAAGGAAACACAACACATCAAACACCACGAATGAAAAAGAAATTGTTGCACAATTCCAGTATCCAGTAAAATTAAACTTACTTCAGTGCCGCGATTCGGCCGATCAACTCCGACGGTACAATTTCATGCTAGAAGAGCAAAAACAATGATAAATTAGAAAATTAAAAGCTGAAAAAGGGCAAAAGGAAAAAGGAAAAGGAGCGAAACAAACATTGCGCATTCCCATCTCGACGGCGGTAAGAACTCTGAAGTCATCCCTGGAGAGATACCTCAGAGCATTAACATCCAACTTCATCGTTTACAGCAGAGGATCAAGGAAATTTTTCTTCAACAACGATGAAGGGTGCAGAGATTTTTTGTTGAGCCTGAGCCGCCGGTTAAGCGAGGCGGAACGGAGGTTATGGTAAAGTAAACAGGAGTTGGGCTGGGCCTATCTAATTGGGCCTGCTACACATTCTCATTTTTATTCTCCGATATTTCCACCTTAATTTTAAGTTAGATATTTTTCATGCACAACACTCTATTTCTATCATCTTGGAAATAATGGTCACTAAGTTTTAGTTTTGTATATCAACATTATACGGTCCCACTGGCCATCGACGATATGGCAGTACCACATAAATTAAAATTACTATTAATATCATCTTCATATATAATAATTTATTATATTACCGTAAATATCAATTAATTTAAAATTATTATAATACAATTAGGGATGTCACAAAAGTCCGAATCAATGGCCCGACCAGAACAAACCGATAAAAAAGACGGTTATGGCTGAAATGTTTAAGCCAGAAAAACACAAAAAAAAACAAAAAAACAAAAAACGATTGACCCGAACCGAACCCGAGTGGACTAATCCGAAAACCGAGTGGGTTGGCCCGATTAACCGATATAATCATTATTATTTTATGTTTTAACTTGATAATAAAGTTTTTATGTTTGTAGGTTATGCTTTTATTTTTTTTTTCAATGTCTAATAAAACAATTTATGCCATAAAAATTAAAAAAAAAGATAATCATTTATGTTAAATATGTGTCAAATCAATAGTAATTTATTAATTTTTATGTCGAATATCACTTATTTTTTGTATCTAATTGGAAGTTAAATATTTTGATTGAGAAAATGCTATATAATTTTTGTAAAAAATATACTTCCTCCGTCCCACTACACTTGGCACCATACTTTTCGGCACGGAGATTAAGTGTGTGTAAACACGGTGGAACCCACTAAATTAAAGGTACTTTTCAAGGCAAAATTATTTCCTTTTTGGGCTTGTGCCATTACTAATGTAACAATCCAAAATGGTAAGTGTGTCAAGTGTAGTGGGACATATGGAGTATTTTTTTTAAGAAAAAAAATAATATATATTACTGTTTTCTTTATTAATGAATATTCTGGCCCGACGAGCTAGCTCGAAATCTAGAGGATTAGGGTTAGGGTTGAAATATTTTAGCCTGAAATAAAATAATAATAATAATAATTAATAAATAAATAAAAACACGATTGACCCAACCAGAAATAGCCCGAAATCGAATGGGGCGGACCCGAAATCGAGTGGATTGACCCGATTTACATCCCTAAACATAATACTATATTTACTTAACATAAATATCTACACAAGTTCCGTCGATGGCTCCAACCTTCAAAGTTTATGAACTCTACTTTTTATCTTTTTTATTTTATTTTATTAACTTAAAAAAATAAACCTATACAATGATAGCTGCAAATTGTTTAATATGGCGTCTAATATTGCTACTTCGCTAGTTATTCTTTCAATTGATTAGTGGATTCATCTTCCTACAAAATCGTGGACATGAAATTGATGGAGTAATTGATATTTCGTGCTTTGGATGGGTTTATGGATAGAAAAATTAAGTTAATTGGTTATTATAATAATTTAATTAAATATAATAAATCTATACCTATATAAAAATAAAATCATGTTCCATAATCCTTTTTCCGCCCAAAGTTTCATGTTTAGCGCATTAACTTTTCTTTTATGCTCCCTGTTTAACGCATTAGTTTTCCTTTTATTTTGCCCAAAGTTGCGCTTATGATTGTAATTAATTGCAATGAATATTGGTGCAACAAATGCTCATTCCAAAATCCACGGCACAATTCATTCCAAGTTTTAAAACAATACTAATTCCAATGTCAATTTTACAGCTTTATTTTTAATCTAGATTTACTAATATATATATATATATATATATATATATCGTTTGATCCAGCAAGAATTTTAATAAAATATAGTTGACTTTAACTTTAATATAAAATGGATCTTGCAAAATGTGTATAAAAAATATTATAAATATATATAAAGGTAAATGTATAAAAATAAATAAAATAGGATGTGAGATCACATCCAAAAATGGAATTAAAGGCGCGTAATTTTATAGAACGTGCCAAAATGCAAAAAATGCATGAATTTGAGAGACAAAAAGGAGTAGGGGTATTTATTTTTGCTTTGTATTACTTGTGTGTTGTTTAGCATGTCAATCGCCTCATACATCTGCTGTTTCCTACATATTATGGTGAGAGATTGGAGAGAGATGCTTCAAAGTTTTGTTTTTTCGCGTAGACCAAATTGATGCAGAAATTTAAATGGTCACATCACAGGGGATTCGAACCCGAGACCTTTGGCCTCGGGTATTACCCTATACCTAGGGGTGGGCACGGTTTGGTTTAGTGCGGTTTGACATCAAAACCAAATCGAACCGTAAAATACGGTTTTATGATTTTAGTAAACCAAACCAAACCGAATGATTATCAAAACCAAACCAAATCAAACTGTATTAGTACGGTTTGGTGCGGTTTGGTTTGCGGTTTATATATATTTTTCAGTTTTCTGCTTAATAATACAAAGAACTAAATATATAATGATATTTGAAAAAGAAAAAACATGATATTAATCAAAATGACAAACTAACAAGGTCGGAGAAGATATAATTCCTATATCCTATGACATTCAAATAATAAAAAAGTAAAGCAACTTCAC
>JAYJMF010000038.1:0-22578 GCA_036873715.1 Salvia sclarea | reverse complement strand
AAAATATATAAAAATGAAGAATTTAGATAAATAGAATTAGGGGATTGTGGTGATGCCACGTAGGACCTAAAATCGTGCTATGGGCTCGATTTATTTTGCTATATAGAATAATAAGATGTTTAATTACTTTGTCATGTTCGATTTTATTGGGATTTATAACGAAGTTATTGTAACAACTTCATTATATTTAATATACAACATATTTTATAAAGAAACGAGTTTGAGTAATCAACATGTATTAATATAATTTCAAGCGGGTTCAGATAATCAACAAGCAGTAGTAGTATACAAGGTTGTGGATAGATTGAAAACATTGTGTTTAAGCTAATTAATAAGTAGAATAATAATAGCCTGTTAGATTAGCCGTTCATCTATAGGCATTTCAGCATATGTCAATATAATTTATCGATTTTACTATTTATGGTTTTATCCAACAAATTAGGTTGTTTACTTGTCCCCGACGTTATCTCGTGGTCCTGCATGTATTTAAAGAAAAAAGAAAAGAAAAGAAAAGGAGCCAACATAATTTAATGCGAGACGATCACATTTAAGTTATTAAAAATCTCTCTTCTCTACCCATCGTTCTTTTTCCAAAATCTCCTTACGTTTTCTATAGTTCAAAGAGCGACTAGCCATCATGACTTAATTGTAGAGAAGCGGAAAAGAGAAAAAAGAAAAAGTGAATATTACTACCTTACTCCTACCAAATAATCAATTTAAAACAAGACACATTTACGTTAGGTCAGCCTAACGTTAGTCCCGATCCAATTAACATATAAAAAAATGAGATCGATCACTACAAAAAAACGCGGCTTTAACGACGGACTGTACTCCGTCGTTAATAGTGCGGCCTTAGCGACGGATTTTTTTTATCTAATTAGCGACGAAATTAGCGACGGAATCTCCATTTTTTTTATTTTTGATTATTTAATAAAATAATCCATCGTTAAATAATTAAATTATTTTTATTTTTATTTTTCCGTCGTTAAATCAGTCGTTAATTCATTAATTATTAATTATTTTTAATTATTAAAATATTCCGTTGTTAAATCCGTCGTTAAAAATTTAAAATATTTTTTATTTTTATTTTTCTGTCGTTAAATCCGTCGTTATTAATTAATTATTAATTATTTTTAATTATTAAAATATTCCGTCGTTAATTCCGTCGTTAATTAATTAATTATTATTTTTTTAATTATTTAATATTTCGTCGTTAAATCCGTCGTTAAACTTGTTATCCCACATCGAAAAACTTATGGATGTTTGGTTGAGTTTGTACCTATAAATATTATAGCACCAATACTAGAAATAAAGAAAGAAATAATTAATTAAATAAATAAAATAATATTATAATAAAAAATAATAATATAATAATAATAATAATATATAATTAAATATATAATTTCGAAAATAAAAAATAAAAAATATTTTTCTTATCTTTTAATATCAATTTCTTTAACGACGGAATATTTCGTCGCTAAATTTAATTATTTTTTTAATATTAATTACATTAATAAGGGAATATTCCGTCGTTAAATTTAACTATTCTACACTATTATTTTTATTAACGACGGAATATTTCCGTCGTTACCTAGAAGACGACGGCTCCGTCGACGACGGTGTCCTTTCCGTTGTTATGTCGTTTTAACGACGGAATCGACATTTATAACGACGGAGATTTTCATCGTTAACGCCACATTTTTTTGTAGTGTTAGTGGACTAAGTTTATGCTGCTAATTAAGATTTGTCCACTATTGATATTGATAGTGGTTATAGCCCAAATTAAATAGTTAGCTACTTTTTTCAAAATCGAACATTTTCTTTTAATATGATTCATTCGCTGAATGTGCTATGTCAATTAGTATCCTCGTTTTTCTTCAAAGTTTTGCTTCAATTTGTACGCAATATTAAATTAGTCTAATAAACATGAAGATTTAGAATAATTAATGAATTACTTGCATAGGGCAGTAATCAATAGAAACGATTACATAATGTAGATTAGTCAATGAAAGCGAAGGGAAGGTGTCAAATACATGCCATCAAAGTTAATTACTGTATGAATATTTGAAAATATGTCATACATATATCGTGTTATGTGGAATAATTCTTCCACGATCATGAGCTCATCCAACTGAAATCTGTATATACTTGACCAATCACACGTGCAAATTAATCAAATTGTAATACTAGAGTTTAAGATTTTTTTTGGATATATGTGATGTAGATGTCTTTTATAAAATATATATACTTGGTGTATCTGACTTTTTTCCCTAAGCTTCTTCAATTAATATCTTACTTCATGACTCCAATTTTCTTAATTTGGACCACGTGATATTCATTAATATTAGCAGGGTATTTGTCAAATATGCATGCATAATGTTAATTTTAGTTTTTTTGCGACCGAATAGGATTAAAGAGCAAACAAACAAAAAATAGAAACGTAAAGAAGATATAGATTTACGTGGTTCACCAATATTGGCTACGCCCACGGGCAGAGAGGAGAACATATTTCACTATGGAACTAGAGTTTTCGGATTACAGATTACAGATCTCTAAGACCATATATATAGTACTGAGAGAATACATCAAACGGGCTCAGCCCAACACGAATACTAAAGCCCAATACTGTATACTGTTTGGGCCGGGGGCACGATCCCCGTGTGCGAAGCGGGAGATATAGTGCGGACCGGGAGAATAATTCAAGGCATTCCAACATTTCCAATTTGAAATTCTCACTATTTTATACTCCCTCCGTCCTATAAAAATAGTCCTAAGAAGGGAGGATACGAATTTTAAGAAAATATTGATAAAGTTATTGTGATAGAATAAAATAGTGATAAAGTTATTGTGAGTGGAAAAAGGGACTCATATAATTGTTAGTGGGAAAAGAGTTTCACACATTAAAACGTAATTAAGTGAATAATTTCTATAAATAGATTAACGCTAATTTTACAGGAAATTAAAAATTAATGAACTATTTTTACACGACAGAGAGTATATAATATATATTTCTCTCCATATCTTTCACATACACGTGATGTTTTTAATAATTCATCTTAGTGAAAATATGTCAAGAAACGTACGTAAATTGTGTTTGAATTCTTGGGAAACACTATATATATTTAACCTTTGTTATTAAGTTGTATTGTCATTTGTCAATGCATGATTACTTGCTAAGATTACTAATTAATTTGAATGCATGACTGATCAAACACGATCTGTTACTGGCTGCTAGACAAAGATCATCTTGTTGTAGCTAGTATGACATCATATTACAGTCATGCACACTAGTTACGAGAATACTCAAAATTAAGAAAATACTGGAAATGTTTTGTATTTCAATTAAATAACTCAGTTTGCTTTTGTAAAACATACACACATGCACATATTTATATATGTGAGTATCAGTGTATCAACGTATTATTTGGTAAAAACTAGGAATGAACATGAACCCTTAATTATTGTAGTAAATCAATAATTCATATATCTATTTTGATTGTTCTGAATGTTTTAATTGCTTGTGTTGCGATTTATATTATTAATACATAAAATAGTGTTGCAGATAACATATAAAATTATTACACTCGAATAGTTCCACAAAGTTAAACATTTTCGCAGAGTCAAATATATTTCTATACCATAATCCTCCCGAATAGTCCAATACATAAATATACATCCCCTGATTAGGTCTTAAAGAGGGCAATGACATGACTATTGAAATACGTACATTTAAGCAGGCAGATAAAAGGCTGAGCTATTAGGCTAGCAGTGGGAAAATCGGTCAATTCATAAAACTATACTATATCCTTATATATATTTCCATTTATCTGTGATAAGATTTCTTCTATACATTCTTGAACCCTTTATTTTTCTCACATTTTGTTCCTCTTTCTAGTGATTCTTCACAACTTACACTCTTTAATTTGATCGAGCCTCGTGCTCGTGGATAACTTACTTAATTAGTTGGGTGTGACAAAATAATTAATGACCGTCACCGTAGAGTGTTAATTATGTTCAATTCCTGTTAACACTTTATAGATCGATCCAGCACATAAACATTATAAATCTTGTCTAAATTTGATGGTATGATTTTAAGCTATTATATGTTGCACGAAGTTTAATTAATTGGATTATATTGTGGTCCATTTCTTTTATAATTTAATGGTATGTTTTGTAAATTCAGTATCTCGAGAAGGATTCGAGTTCACAGACCATTACATGATATATATACACATCACGCCATGTCCTGCTAGTTATATTCTCTACTCCTGTCATAATTGTTTTAGTGGCAAAAATGAATATACATAAATAGAAATAGGCATTTGGATGTGTCGTTGTGCAAACTGCAGCATTCCTTAAATCCAAAGTGGCATGGAGACTGTCACACTCACAACTGCAGTTTGTTAATTGTTACTTACTGGTTGTTGTCATGTTTCCAAACAAACTCAACCCATTAATCCCATGTCCATTCACTCGCCCAATAAATGTTACCACAATCCAAAACTATTCTTTCTCCAAATCTTGATATGTTATCTCTTTCAATCCCTTGTAGAAAATTGAGAACCCTTTCCAATATCGATGCACATCATCACATGTATATATGCTAATGATATCGTCGTCGTTTCATGAATTTTATTATATAAGCTAGCTATTAAATCAACACTATTTCAGATACAAGGAATGGACTTCAGCTAGAGTACATATATATGAAATGAAAGCTGATCAATCCTACAGTGGCATAAAATCGTAGGTGACATTATTATTTTTACTATATATGCCTGTTTCTGATGATGAATAATATAAGTCAATTAATGGCCATGTTCCATCAAAATCCCATTTAAAGAATCAGCAATGTTTGCCGTGAATCCTGCAATAACATTTGGGATCAAGTACCAACTATGGACAACAAATTAATTGCTTTGTGGCTAGGGTTTGAGAAGTTGTGTATTTTATTTAACATATAGCTAAGCTAGGTTAATAGACTTATACGTTGGATGTTTGTGTACATTTATTTGTAGCTAGCTTGGTATAGCTTCTCATACTGATTGTCATTAGTTGGATATCATCATTAATCCTAAAACAACCATAAACTATATTCAAGTTTACAAATTCTATCTTTCTACTAATTAATTTAGTGAAAGTTGAATTTTCACACTTGAATTAATTAAGCAAATCATAATGGACAACTAATATATGCGTACAGCATATTATATGATCAAGTAATCTCAACCTTAATTTGTCTCCTTTGATTAACAAGGGCAAGCTCATTAATCACTGCTTTCTTGGATTTGATCTACAACTACGAGAGGTTGTGTCAATTTGGCTGAACTTACACGTTTTTGTTAAAAAAAATAAAATAAAAAAATAGTTGTTTAGCAGTTTATAAGTTGTTGCAAAATGTTTGGCAAAATAAGTTCTTAAACAATTTATAAGTTATGGAAATAAGTTCAAAAAACTTATAAGTCCCCTAAAAATATAAGTTGTTCAACCCTAACTTATTTTTTTTATAATCTTATAAGCAACAATCAATTTACTAAAATAACCTATTAATTTCGAACATACATATTTCATTTATCTTCAATTTAATTTCTCTCTCTAACTATAAACTCATAATTTCCTTTCTAATTTATAAGCTCGATCCAAACATTGTGACAACTTATAACTCTTAAAATAAGCTTAGCCAGCCAAACTCCCCCTTATATACTATTTTGAGCCCAGCAAAGCAAAGTGCAATTTTTTTGTCAACTACATACAATTATTATTATTATTATTATTATTATTATTATTATTATTATTATTATTATTATTATTATTTTGTGATAGACTCTCAAAGAAACTTAAATATGGACAATTAAATTCATGATCGCAGCAGTAAACTGGTCATTTTGCTAAACCCTATATACTTACAAGAAACTGTATCCAAGTAAAAATGGATAATCTAGTTGGTCGTATGTATCAATTCGTAATTACTTACATACCTTCCATGAAGGACCTAATAATTAAATAATGCATAAAATAAATCAAAAGACTTTTTTCTTCAAAAATCATTGGCCACTAATTTGATTTAGTTTATTTTATATCTCTACTGGATACTATTATAAAGAGACTAATTGTTTTAATTATATTTTCGATATATAAAATTAAGAATAACAATAGTCCATCTAGCTAGCTTCGAGAGGCTTCTAAACAATATTACTGTATTTTAATTTAATAATTGGGCAGTTCTTGTGAAGCTTCTAAGAGAAAATCCGACGATCTTGCGTGTGAAAAGGTGTCAAATCCATGTTTTGAAATTTGAATGCATCAAATGTCAAATAATTATCATTTACTTGAAGAATTTACCCAACTCTTAATGCAAATTAAGGGCGTTGACATTATAATAAAAGATACGTCATTGAATTAATATTGTTATGAAGGTTATCACAAGTAGCTCAAGTAAAATGTTTTGGATTGTGACTTGCACTTTCGAGTCCTCATATCAAATAATAATAATAGTAGTAATAATAACAATAATAATAATAATAATAATAATAAATATTACTAGTATATATTATGAAGAAAACTAATGTTTTTAACATTATATTACTTGCTTGCTTGCTTATCGATATAGTCGATATTAATCCTTGATTTTCAGCTGATTATACAAGAAGATCGATCTGTCAACGGAGAAAACTTGTTTGAAATGTAAAACCAGAAAAAAAAAAAAAAAAGAAAGGTAATTCTTCCCATAAGAAATTAAGTCGTAGAGAGAGAGCATCGTCACAAAATTGTACATATATATATGTTGCATATTCAACTTGGTTTAATTACGCTTAATTAATTTGTTTGAAAAGAAAAAGGAAATATTGGGTGAATGTGAGATATATGAATATGAAGAGAAGATGATGAGTTAAAAGCAAGAAGCTAAAAGAGAAGTCTTATAATGAAGTTAGTTAAAACAAGAAAGAAGAAGTGAAAAGGCATAATTATGAAGTGATGTGGGGTAGTTTGAGTGGCGGCGGAGCTCCTAACCTCAGCTCCAGATCTATTTCCTCAGTGGGACTGATCAGGCGTTTATGCCTCTTACACACCAAATCATCATCATCATCATCATCTCGGAGTGGAGGAGGAGGAAGAGGAGATTGCTTGAGTTTGGCTCTGTCGCGGCGGTGGACGTTCATATGGCCGCCGAGTGCCTGAGCAGACCGGAACTCCCGCCTGCAGAAGGTGCAAGGGTAGGATCGAGGCGGCCAAACCAGCGATTCGCTCTGCAATTTCCACATCAGATAATGTGTGTGTGTGCTCCCATCATGTTCCATTTTAAGCTATAGGAGGAAAGGAAAGGGTATTTATGAATTGAGATATGAGAGATTAATTTTAATTTGAATGAATGAATGCTTATGCATGAAAGGTACAAAAAGAATCTAGGAGAATAGGAAAACATGCTGTTGAAAATAAGGTACTGTTGTGCACTTTGGCCCTTTCTTCTCTTCTTTCTTTCTTGGACTTGGACCCATCTCATTTATTTCCATTTCAACTTCAATGCTCGCCCCAATCCTTTTTTTTTTTTTTCCTTAAGCCAAAAGGTTGTATGTCTTAAAAATCATATGGGACTACCAGTATTCAGCTTCATAAATTATTGTGTCAATATCCAAATTGCCTATATACACAGACTTATATATATACAGACTAATTAGTTTACCTAATTAAAAAAAAAATCACTATTATATATACACGGACTAACCATACTTACAGTTCGCGATATGCAATAAGTTATGCAATAACTGTTAGTACTCCACACACATACTGAGATAAACAAACAAATGTATTTAGTTAAGTGATGAAGATATGAGATAACAATAGAGACCATAGGATCGATGGACGCCATGCAACTGAATTATATATGTGCGGCTGCGATGTGTTTATGCTGAAATATACTAGTAGATTTACGCGAAAAAAGTTGGATCTCTAACTGTTTTCTTTCTGTCATATAATAAGAAATGTTAAAATACGAATGAAATGAATTAATTCAGTGTTAAAGAGCGTATGAATAAATTAGAAGGCGTGAGAGGGAGTAGATATGGCCAAGCAATCAACCGATGAACTAATCATTGAGTTTAGAGTAGAGGTTTCCATTTGCAGACACAAGATGTGTGATAAAGATTTTTTTTTTAAACTATTATGTTTTTGTAAGTGTAGTGAATGTCTCTCAGAATCTTTCAAATCTTTATTTATTTTCTCCATCACGTCATTTCCAAGGGAAAACAATATTCCATCTACTAATCTCTCTCTCTCTCACACGCGCGCGCGCGCACACACACGCAACACAGCCGCATATATACATATATAAGTTGGTAGAGATTAATATTTGCAAATTACAATAATTATAGGGCGGTGGCAAAATTATGACACTTTTGTGTCGGACCGGCAAATGCAAGATAAAATATTTTAATTATGTCAAATGGAGGCCAATTTTGGATCCGATCAGTCTTTTGCTCACGTGCTAAGTAGGTGAGCTGCTTATGTGGTGCCCGAAATCGAGTTGGCTGCCACATAGCGCGTTTCACACCCAAATCAATCGACCTCTCTCAAAAATTTCCAAACTCTCTTTCTTCCCCAAATTGTAAAAACGCTAACCCTAACTCTTTGCTTTGGGGAGGAGCTCGATCGAGGGCGGAGCGGATCAAGGTGGAGTTGAGCCCCGCCAAGACGGCGTCGCGGAAGCGGTGGTAGCGGAAGTGGAGGTACGGGAAGGAAGCGGCACGTCGGCGGAGGCGACAAAGTGGAAGAAGACGTTTCGGGGGCAGGAGGTGTGCTGGAATGTGGAGAGGATCGCCGCCCTGGAGCAGCGGATGTAGGCGGTGTCTAGGGTCATCGCCACGTGGACAGCTGCAAAGGAGCAGATGAGGCGGCGGGGGTTGTCCTCGATGGAGGGGCACTCCGGGGAATTGTAAAATTCGGAGGATTCTCTTAATTGCTGCGAAATTTTTGCATTTTGATTTTATTGTTGGGGTGGGGCTAAACATGTGGATTGATTTTTTTTATTGTGCGTCAAATTTGGATATTTCAGAAAGCAAAGAGATTTTGGAAATTTGAGAGAGGTCGATTGATTTGGATGGAATGGGTGTGAAACGCGCTATGTAGCAGCCAACTCGATTTCGGGCTCCACATAGCTCAAGTGAGCAAAAGTCTGATTGGGCCTGAAATTGGCTTCCATTTGACTAAATTAAAATGTTTTGTCTTGCATTTGTCGGTCCGACACAAAATTGTCCTTATTTTACCATTGCCCTATTATTGTCCTTCGCAAATATTAATCTCAAGTTGGTGGTATACCATGCAATAGTAATTTAAAAATAAACACCAAATAATATTCGGTAAAAAAGAGACGAAATAGGGCATTTCTTGCATTATACATATCCAACATGAAAAAACATCAAAATACTTGAAAATAAAACGTGAAACAGAGCTAAAGAGACTAAAGTAAAAGCATGATCGACAAAACAAAAACCTAGCAGTAGAATGTGAGGTTGGGCACAACGAATAATCATTAGCCTTCTTTAGACAAAAATACTCGTAATTAATATGGTATGGATCATATTAACTGTTAAACAATCACATGATCGAGCAATCCAAAACTTTTAATACACACCTTATTCGTATGCTGATAAGCTTTCTATGATGTCATTTGTACATATTAAAAAAATTTACATTTTTTATATATTTTATCCTTAACTATTGCATAAAAATTAATTTAAAATAAAGAATTTACAATGATTATAGGGATAATATTGAAAATTTTACTCTATTTTTAGATAAAGAATCAATATAATAAATTATTTGCATAAAAAAATAAAAATAAAATAGGACATTTATTTGCACGATGGAGTAATTTATATCATAAGTCATAAACTTATTCTTCTCCTTTTTTTTTCTTGCATCTGACGCCTAGTTATTTGCACAAATATTCAGATTCATGCCTATTAAAAATAAAAATCCTCTCTAAACACATCTCACCACGCAAATTAGTTGTTGTGAAGTTATGATTGTTAAAATTGAGAATTATACCTGGAAATTGCGGGTTTAGTCAATAGAAATCAAATAGCAAGAGAGGAGAGAGACGAGGAATAGAGAATTTATAGAGCAGTATAAAATTAGATTAAACGTATACATGACTTAAAGAAAAAGTTACTAACTTCATACATCGAAGTTTGGACATAATCAATAGAAGATAGAGTTTATTGCGGAGACAATTAATTGCGTGGGGCCTGTTAATTATGCGATCGAAAGCTAGCATATAGCACTAGTGTCATATTATGACAGGTAATTTAAATGTGTTAATTTTCAGAACAAACCCAAAAAAATCAATTTTTAACGTTCATCAATTAATATCTACTAATTACATTAGATCCTAGTTAACATTAATTATACGGAATATTTATATTTGATGCCCTTTCTATATGTATTTAAAATTTTAAACAATGCCCATATTATTGCAGAACTCAGTTACAAAGAAACTAGTAATCTTTTTCCTAGCCCATATGATGCACATAAACTATATATGTGATTATGACTAACAATAATCATGCAAAAGAGACTTCCAAAATTCACAATTACTTATAGTATATTACGGTTGGTGTAGACAAGAGTCAACAAATTATATGCACCACCCATCTTTCTTCTCTATAATATCCATTAATTCCGAAAACACATAAAAAAAATTCTTAGACGAAAAACATAGCTTCCTTAAATAACTAATTAATTGACTCCCAAGTCCCAACTACTACATCTCTATTTCTTTTCTTTATTAGCAAGAAACGGAGTTTTCTTGAATTTTGATGTTTTCTTGTACTCTAGATTCTCTCTGTGTTGTCTTCATCATCGACTCGATCAAAGAAAGTTTAGATAATAGCTCGTTTGAATATTGGGAGATTGATTGCTAAACAACAAATTAGCATTAAAGTCACAAGTGACAATGAGTTAAATTTTTAATGAAACATTAAATAAGGTGTTCTTGCCGACTAATCAAACAGACTGTGCCAAGCCTTTTCTTTCGACATATACGACATTTATCCTTGATCATTGACAAATAAAATTAGTTATCATGGTTTTGGCAGTTCAATAAAAGTCAATATAATTTAAATTGGGCTAAACTAAAAGCCACCCATTAAGAAATTTAAGTTTTAGAAGTGGGTTGCACCGTAACATAATTTTGGAGTACAATTCGACTTTATGATCAGTTTATGAGACTAACATCTTATTATTGTTATTGCGAGACTAACAATTCAACTTTATCTATATATATAATGTTGTTTTAGCAGTACGCGGAAAAAATTGAAATCGTTAATATCGAAAGAAAAAACAGATGATGTAGCAATTGTTGCATTTTTGTTTTTTAAATAGCTGTAGCATTTCCTGATTAAAAAAAAAAAGGTGTGGCATTTATTCGAAAAGAAAGAAAGAAAGTTGTAGCATTTGTTTAATCATGTTATAATTACAGTAACAGATGTTACGTTATCTATCGCTATTAAATAAAATTCTTTGATAAAAACAAAACAAAAACCAGAAGTTCAATCAATGCAACAGGAAAATATAATTCCATATCATCACACGATACTAAAAATGTTTTTAGGCGATTTAACAGCAAAACCTAATAATATAGGGAAAGAATGCATATTTTTTTTCTTGGGGGAAAATATATTGAAATTATAATAATTTATGGATTCAGATTCCTGGAAGTCGTGTCGTGGTTGAAGCAATATATCCAAATCCAACTGAGTGGGCGAAGACCAAATTAGGGCGAGATCAATTCGATGGCCGGAAGCAGTAACTCGAGGTGGTCTCTGGCCGGCATGACTGCTCTTGTCACCGGCGGCACTCGCGGAATTGGGTAATTTTTTCTCTCGCTTCATCTTCTCTTCCAACCTCAATCCATGGTCGACCAGCATTGCTTCTTGGATTGCTGTCAGGTATGCTACTGTGGAAGAACTGGCGGAGATGGGTGCGACTGTCTATACATGTTCGAGAAATGCGGAGGAACTGAATCTGCGGTTGGAGGAGTGGAGTTCTAAGGGGTTTAATGTCAGTGGTTCTGTGTGTGATGCGTCTTCCAGAGAACAAAGATTGCTGCTCATGGATAAAGTTTCCTCTATTTTCAGCGGCAAGCTTAATATTCTTGTCAGTAATCAACAATGGTTGTTTCTGGGAAATATTTTTCTTTTTTAAACTAGAATGAGGTTCTTTTTGTGCTGTTGATCAGTGTGGTTTATTTGTTGCCTCTTGTGAATCTTAAGATAATGCTACATTTGGTTGTTGTCTGCTTCTGTGATGGCATTCATTCTTGCTATGGATATCTATTTGTCTGAGGGAGATGACTATGCTTTAAATCCCTGCAGAACTACACATTGTAATTTTAAACTTTATTGATGAATTTCAGCTCCGTCTTGAAGGCTTAAAAGGTGCTGGATGTGCCATGCCTAACATTTGTTGTCAATTGTAGAAAACCAATCTCACGAATAGCTAGATAGATATTGTTGGTCTGCTGTGATGGTGAAGTCTGCTTTGAGGAAGTGGATAACTTAGTGTGCATCACTTGATGAGATTTTATTACTTCTATTCTATTTATAAATAAAAAAGCTAAGCATATGCACTTGAAGTTTTCAATATAATTCCAAATATCTTCAAGTTCTTAGTTATGGTAGTTGCACTTACATATGTGATCATGCATCAGTTGGTGGAGTGTGTGTGTTGGCCTAGTGGTAGGAGGTTAATGCCCGAGACCTTCTCCGTGACACGGCCTTTAAAATTTCTGCATTTATTTATCAAAAAATTAATGCATCAATTGGTGGAGTAACAGCTATGCAGTCTTTCGAACAATTTGGAATGACTTGAAATTGATGTCTGCAATTTTCATCTTGAAGGTAAATAATGTTGGGACTAATATTAGGAAGCCGACCGTTGATTACACTGCTGAAGAATATTCTAGGATCATGACTACAAACTTAGATTCTTCTTACCACCTTTGTCAATTGGCTCATCCTCTACTTAAAGCCAGTGGAAAAGGCAGCATTGTGTTTATTTCTTCTGTTGCTGGTTTGGTGCACCTATTTTCTGGATCTATCTATGGAGCTACCAAAGGTATGTAATTTTTCAAAACTAAGACCCTTACTTTTAATGAATTATGTGCAATAGACGGAGTTCTGAAAGTTTAAGTTTTGTATTTACAGGAGCAATGAATCAACTTACAAAAAATTTGGCATGTGAGTGGGCAAAAGATAACATTCGGGTCAACTCTGTTGCTCCATGGTATATCAGGACCTCTCTTGTGAAACCTGTAAGTTGTCCTTTTCCTCTCATTTCTAGAATATTCGTCAATTATTTTTGGGACCACTAAGATTTAGGTGCTTGCATACGAAGCAACTCATAAAGAACTTTTCCCGGAGAGAGTTGCATAAAAACTGGAAGATTGTATCGTTCTTGTCTAAAATATGTTTGTTGCATAAACGATTAAGGTTTCCACTGAGGTAGGTCGATATATGAATTGTTTCGGTGGCTTATGTTGTCTTTCGGACTTGTACTTCAATTGTACATTTAAGTTCTGGCAACACTTGATAGTCGGATGCTATAAATTTGAAGAGAAAAAACGTGAGGGATGAAGCAAACGCTAAAATTCGAGAATTGGGCCTTAAATCTGAAGAGATTGTTTCTGAGGTACTTATTCGTACAGATGCTCTTAACTTGGTGTATGTTTGTGTAACTATGTTCATATTCTGAACTCAATCATGTTATTTATGTTTGACAAATATTTGCGTTAGCCCAGTCTAACGTTAGGCCAATTGTTTGCCGCTCATATTCTAAGCCATGAGTGGAGCGAGGGGAGCCGAAAGTGAACCCGGAGCAAGCCGTAAAAGTATAATTGTTGCCGGCCTCATTATCTATATATTAATTATCGAAGACGAAGGCGGAGCCGTTTGTTGTTTGCCGCCCCCTATTATTGTTGCCGGTCTCATTATTTATGTATTAATGGGGCCGGGCCTAACGTTAGGCCGGCCTAATGTAAATGTACCTCTGTTTATTTTCCCTTTTAGTGAGAATGATAGCTTGTGACTTTTGTAGAATGATAGCTTGTGATTTTCATATTCTACAAAAGTCACAAGCTATCATTCTCACTAAAAAGGAAAACAAAAATAACATGATTGAGTTTAGAATATGAACATAGTTACACAAACATACACCAAGTTAAGAACATCGGAATAAGTACCTCAGAAACAATCTCTTCAGATTTAAGGCTTAATTCTCGAATTTTAGCGTCTACTTCATCCCTCACGTTTTTTCTCTTCAAATTTATACCATCCAACTGGCAAGTGTTGCCATAAGTTAAATGTACAATTGAAGCACAAGTCGGAAAGACAACATAAGCCACCGAAACAATTCATATTACGTGGCATAGGCTTCCTGTAATTGTTTATTTGGTGTCGATCATTTGTCATGTGGATAGAGATCAATGTTTATGTTATTGATTGCTTTGGCATGTAAGTGATACCCACTAGACTGATTCAAGTTATGAATCATATAACTTTCTTTCATTGTTTCTTGTATTAGTAGCCACCTAATACTGAATCATATCAATATCTCACAGTGCGAACAGTTCAATGGTACCATGTCTTTATGTTAAAATAATGTAGGGAAGAATATAATGGCACGTCGAGATACGCAAGAGTCCTTAGAGATGGATGACTGGGGTTATGATATAATTCTGTCAGTTTACCTGGCTTGCCAGTTTAAACAAAATCTTGAAAGTCAATCGTTTCCTTTGAACACTATATTGTTTGAATCTACTGTAATCCATTCTCTTGTGGAAGGTGCTGTTATTGTGATTTTTTTACTCATTTATCTTAAATACCGCATCTTTGGTTTGTGTTTGAAGTTGCTGGAGAATGAAGAGTTCTTGGATAAAGTAGTATCTCGAACTCCTCTCAATCGTCCGGGTGAACCACAAGAAGTATCGTCGTTAGTTGCCTTCCTTTGTCTGCCTGCGGCTTCTTACATTACAGGTCAGATTGTGTGCGTAGATGGAGGACTCACTGTCAATGCATTTCCTCTCGACAACCATAACCTTTAATTTACTCTTTCTGCTAAGCTTGTCTTCAACTTAATGTTTCTAGACGGTACACTCTTGTAAACATGATTCTTACCCAATGTTTCTCTTTACCTTCTTCTCTTCTAAACTTTTTTGTATTTGGAACCGCCAAACAATCCGACACAATTCTTTTTTTTTTTTTTTATAAGTTTGTGAACAAATCTACCGTACTTTTACAAGTGTATATCCTTTTAATCTTTTGATATATACTAGTAGAGAGTGCACGCGATGCATAACACCTTACTAATAAATTATTAGAGTTAAATAATCGTAATCGTAATAAATTTTTATTAATTACTACTAATTAATTAGTTAAAGTTTTGGTTTAATTTGATTGTTATCAATGGTCTCCATCAATTGATTCCGTGAGTAAAAGCCATAATATGATTGTAGTTGGTTAACTTTATAGATGAATAAATAATTGTAATTCTTATATAAATAAATTTATGGCTTTATAGAGAAATATGTATTATATTCTTATATTAATAGGTAATTAGTAATTTACATAATTACCCTTAAATATATAATGGGGATATGTTAGGCAATTCATATATTTTGTAACCAACGCTCTTTTAGTATTAGTATAGATTTATATCGGGGTTGGTTACCGTATCAATGCATTTTATTGTGAGAAACACGAAAGGTTACACAAAACGTATAAGTTGTAGCACTAGATGCACAAAGTTGTTGCACAATGTTGTGCAACAACTCTATACATATTATGCAAAAAAATTGTGCAGCAAACTAGCAATAAATCATAATATAAACAATTAAAATACTTAGTACAACGAAAAATAGGTATTTGCCATTGATCTACAATAATCAAAAGCCATATTCATTCATGTTTCTTACAAAAAATCTTTTTCTACATGATCCAACTTCTATATCTATATTTATAACTATATCCTTATTTTAATATCACATGTATGTTTAGTAATTTAATTAAGGGTTTATTGCCCATAAATACACGAATTTTGCAGTTTTTTTGAAATTGCACATGAACTTTATTTTTGGCCTAAAAATACACCAATTTAAGATTTGTCAGATTTTGCACTTGAAATTAAATTTCCTCCAAATTAAAATTTATGTAGCAATTAAATATGACATATATAATTAATTTTCAAAAAAATAAATTAAATTCCACCAACTCATTATCTCTCTCTTCTCTCTCACCCCCAACAATGGCCGCCTCCTCCGGTTGCCGGTCACCTGCGATAATACATTGCCCAATGCGCCGCCGCCGTCTTTGACGAACAACCTCTGTCCCTCTGCTCAATCCACTAGAGGCGTAGATAGCTTTGCATCCCGTGTTCGTGCTCGCAACCAAACACCCCTCCGTCGTCGCCATCGGAACTAAGAGTTCCTGATCGTTTAACAACAACGGCCCAACGATTCCCATCGAAATCCGCACATATCCCACCGACATCTCGCCCGACTGCCCGAGTATCGACTCATAATCCAATCCGTGGCGGATGGCGGCGATGCGGCCAAGGCCGTACCTATGTCTTACGGGGCTCTAAGCGAAATTTTGAAAATAGGCCCCTATAATGCAAGAAAAATGTGTTTTTCCATGCAAGCGATCCTCTGTCCCAAAATCTTCCGTGTTCCATTACGAATTTCGATATTTTAAATAATATTTGGTATAAAATAAAATTTTATGTCATAAAACAACATGATTAACAATTATAGCAAAAAGTAAGAATTTTTAAAAATTATGTCATATTTTGAATAATCAGCCAAAATAAGTACTCCTATTTTTTAATCAAAATATTTCAAAACTATAGTATAATATAAATTTTTATAATTCTAATTTTGTAATAATAAAATTTTATTTTATAACAAATATTATTAAAAATATCGAAATTCGTAGTAAAATACGGTGACATACGGAAGATTGTGGGATAGAGAATCTCACAATCCCCCAATTTCGATTCTAGGGCGTAGAAGGAACAACCGAATCAATAATTGTCGCAGCAGATCCAATTTTGAGATCGTCATATTTGGGGGCGGCGGCGGCGGCGCAGGGGAGCTTCGGTGAGTTCTCCTTCACCATGATCGGTCGAAACGGACGGTTTCCTCCTCAACGTTGGTGATATCCAAAGGAGCGCGGGGAATGATGATGGATTGGATAAAGCCGATGCCGGAGAAGCCGAGAAGGTAGACAAAGGAGGCGAAGAGAGTGACAATGGCGGCGATGTCGGAGAGAGTAACCTGCGGATCTTCCCGCATCACCGGAGGAGGTGGAAGTAAACTACGGAGAAGAAGAGAGTAGAGAAGGTGGCGTTGGTGAGGTAGTCATCAGCGGCGACGACTTTAGTTTGACGGCGCCAACTCCGAGGAGGGTGCCACCATTGTGCATTGTGGGATGAGAGAGTAGAGATATAGATAATGAGTTGGCAAATAGGTGGAACTTAATTTGTTTCTTTTTTTGAAAATTAATTATGTCATATTTAATTGCCATATCAATTTTAATTTGGAGGAAATTTTATTTAATGTGCAAAATCAGACAAATCGTAAATTGGTGTATTTTTTGGCTAAAAAAAGAGTTCGTGTGCAATTTCAGAAAAATTGCAAAGTTCGTGTATTTACAAGCAATTAACCCTTTATAAAATTACCATGAAATTGATTTGAAATCAATTTGCAATTGATTGTAAATCTTTAAGTTCCTTATTACATACTCCCTCCGTCCCATTAAGCTTGACACGTCGCTTTTTGGCACGAAGAATAAGGAGCCCTTTATTAAGAGGATAAGTACTATGAGGACCAATTTAATTAGTAGGTTAATGCTCCCTTCCATTAAAATTGAAAGTTGATGCTCCCTCAGTTTTTGCTCCCTAGAAGCAGGAAGTGTTGAAAGCGTGGAGATAATCAGTGGTGCACTTGGGATTGAAATGAGGGAAGTGGAAGAAGAGTGAAGATGCAAGATGAAGAAGTTTATGCCATCAAAAACACAAAAGTCATTTTATGTGTTTTTGGTGTAAACTTACCTTTTTTTTGAAATGATTTGTAATGTCTGATGCAGAAAAGAAGAATATTTTTTTTTTTTTTTTTGAACCCATGCATATATTAGGAGCAAATGTAATAGCATCTCAAGCATTAAACTGGACACTAATCACAGATGCAAATTCCCACAACAAACAAGTGCAAAAAATCTCATCATTTCACAACACAGCAACACACAAATCATTCGCACAGATACTACAAAAAGACAAACCCACAGAGCATGAGCAGATAAATACTCCCACAGATTCGCAGCATACAAGACAACACCACCATAAAATCTAACCACATAAGTAGAGTAAGGAAAGATTTCACCAATTTGAAGTAGGCAGGTAACAAGATTCGCAGCATTTCTTCCGCACCAGGTTGCAGCGGCGACTGAAATACCGTCTCCTCCGCCATCACCGCTACCGGATCCGCCTTTGACTGCAGCCCATCACCACCGCTAGCCTCCGTTCACCCTAGATCTTGGAGTTCCGTTTCTGGAACCTCCAAAAAATCACAAGTGGCATCCGAATCGAAGATAGGGGAGCCCGATTCAGATTCTGGAAGCTGAGAATCATGGAAGAAATTCTCAGGCGTCGAATCCGAGAGAGGGCTTTCCGATTCCAAGAGAGGGCTCTCAGATTCCGACTAGAAATCACCAATAAGCGGAGCATTTAACGCCTCTTCGATGTCGAAGATCAAAGATCTCATAGCTTCAACCGTCGATTCCGCTTCAGTTAGAGTTTTTAAACACAAACCCAGAAGGACCTCAGATTCGAGAGACGAATCATCACCGGCCGAGGAAATAGTGGGAGAAGGAGGCTTATCAGCGGCAGGAGTGGGAGAAATCATGGCGGAGGCAGTCGATGTTGCAGGAGGTTTGAGAGAGAATGAGAAAGGAGAGAGAAAGTCAGGTAGAAAAAATGAGGGTGAGCGGCGCAAATCTCATCAGATTAGGATTTCTCACTTAACCCTTAAGTGTAATAAGGGGAGGGTTAAGTGGGCCTAATTATTTTCTTATTGGGTATGTGCCATTACTATTGGGATACCCCAATAAAGAAATGGTGTCAAGATTAATGGGACGGAAGGAGGGAGTAGTATATAACTTTATATTCCGACAGTTGTGTAATTCTTTTTCAAATATAAATTAACATACACTAATATTCTTGTTGATTATTCTACTATAGAAATAAAAGAAAGTCAGCTTTCTTTCTTTCTTTCTGGCATCAATTTCGACTATTCCAGTCATTATTGATCTCTGAAATTGAACTACGACTATAACCTATTCTAATTTGAGTTATAAAATTCCTCCTCCAATAGTAACGAAATTCTTTAGAGCTATTTTTTAAAAGTATTAGGAATGACACTAACACATAACACCAATACACTTATATACATGTGAAAAATACCTCTCGAATTGTGAAGTGGACTCCATTTTAACTCATACCGTTAGGTTCGTGATACGGTAACTTGACCGACTCAGACAAACAAAGACAATGATATTTTGCGAGTTTAGTAGAACATGAAATGACGAAAACATTTAATTTCATTAACCATCTTAATTTTTGTTCCCTCCTGTCTACTTGGTATCATATCATTGTTTTGTACATAAATATACCAAAAACATTTTATCTATATCCTGAGAAATGAAAAAGGAACAAAAAGAAAATTAGAAAAGAAAGAATCAGTATAAGTACAAATCTGAGCCGTCAAAACTGATCATTCATTCCTCACAAAGCCGAAAAATCAAGGCCCAGCTCCATTTTACAGAAGCCGGGTTCCTCAGCCGAGTCAACAGCTTCACCCAGCTTACAAACTTTCGGCTTAACACAGCGTTTAATCGGCTCGAAGCCGAGGGTTAGATCCAGCTCAATACCACCACCGCCGCCGTTTATCCTCTCCTCCGACTCCGAATTCCGGTCCGCGGTGGGGGTCTCAGCCGATCCCAAGCTCTCCTCGCTGCGGCCGCTGGTTCTCTCGGCCGTGTGAGACTGATGGCTTAGAGCCGACTCGTGGCTCGGCGACGCGTTGGCGCTCTCGTCAGGCGAGCCGACCCGGGTCCGCTTGAAGCGGCAGCGGGTCCTGACCCGGTTCAAATCGCCGGAGCCGGAGACGTGGCGTATGTCGAAGGCCTTGAGCGGGGGGCCGCTTTTGGCCTCGGCGGCGTCGGTGGATATCTGGGTGATCGGAGAGCCCTTGAGCACGGCCTCCACGGCGGTCTGGCAGAGCTGCCAGCTGCCCGACCACATAAGCCCCGCCGACCCGTATATAGGGTTGACGATCCGCCCGCACGCCTCGTACAGTAGAGACCTAAATATAGCTGCATATCTTACAGTCAGAAATCGAATTATGCTTATTTAAGATGCAATTGGAAGAGGGGAAGGGGCGGACCAGGGCGGAGGTGTTGGGGCCCGGCATTGATGAGGTTCATAAGGCCGGCGCGGCCGTAGAACTTGGCGAGGAAGACGGTGGCGTTGGCTTGGGATTCGGGGCTCTTGATCCACTCCAAACACGGCCTTATGCTGCAATTCTCGCTGCACCCCTTACGCAGCACTCGGCACCCATTACAACTCAGTCGCATTTTCAATTTTGATCTAAATCTGGAGTTTGTGTGTGGGTATATATATGTTTGTTACTTGTTAGGAAACAAGAAAAGGGCAAACTAGGGTCGTTTAGAGGGAAAGTGGTATTTGGTGAAAACCAGGGTTTGCCACATTCATGTACACTCATTTTCATTAAACTATAGGGTACAATATGTCCTTTCTACATACTATAATGTCAATCCATAATATTTCAATTGTTCAATCAACCCACTATAGGCCTCGCGCCCTTCCACCACCGCGTGCCCACTTCTCAATTCTTTTTTTCTCTTCTACTTGTACATATGTTAATCTTCCAATAGCTCGCAGCGAAATTCTGGTTTCATTAAAAATTATCACTGGAAAGTGAAAAGAAATAATCGTCATTATGTTGGTGGTTAAAAATAATCGTCATTTTATTCTACTTTTCACATGGTAATTTCTATTTGGGTAATTAATGAAATATACACGTGGCGGCGCAGAAGGCAGGGGGCGCGTGGAGGAGGTGTCAGAGTGCGGTCGAATCGCCACATATCGTGGAGAACGAGGGGCCCTGCTCCAATCCTCCTGGTTTTCTGGAAAACCGCTCGCACCACAAAACAGGCGGCGTGGTCCCTGGTTTCTGGTATCAGCTCTGTGGGCGGCCTTTCGACCTATGGGCACACCGAGTCCACTCAACTCAACTCGCTCGACCTTATCTCATAATCTCGTTTCAACAACTTGTCATTGTCATTACTTCAATCTCATTTTCTTTCATTACCTATTTACTATCACTTAAATCTTTCCGACTTTTCTCCTATGGGTTCGTATTTTTACTATTATTTTAATCTGGATAATAATATGGAGTACAACAAGTTAAAGAATATGTTCAAAACCGTGTGGGGGTTTGGTTTTGTGTGTGTTCCCACTGCCACCTTAGATTTATTTATAAATAATGGAATTTATCAATTTGCTACGTTTCTAAATACCGAACATTAATACTATATTTGTTTTATTTTTAAAATTACCATACTGAAAATGAAAAGGCAAAAGAAGATTGCCTTACAAGATGAAGACCTTTCTTTGTCCCATATTAAGATGTCGTAGTAATTTAGAATGGAAATACTAATGTCTTGATAGTTTGGTCCATCAAGAGAAATGTCTGTAATTTCACCTAACTTTTTATTATTATCTAAGATAATTTAAATTAAACACATGTTGGGTAAAATTAGTTGATTTCCACAAATTCTGGGATCAATTTATTCATTTGACAAAACCTCGAGAATTACGAGGGAAAGCTCTATCTTTTTCATAATTGTGAATTGTGATCATCCTCTTAACAAATCAGACGAGTGTTGAATGTCTAAAACTAACCTAGAAATGAAAACGCGCACGAAGGTTTCTGAATCACCACTCATTTTGATACAAATTTATTTTCATTTTATTAATGGTATTCATATAGATTTTTTATCGAGACTGGCATTTACTTTAGACTAGAATTCGCACCCGTGCGATGCACGGACATATTTGTAGATTTAATATTTATACAAAATAAATACTGATTCAGTTAACATATTTAAAATTGAATAATAATAACTTGTTATACATTTATACTGTAACATTTTACAATCCAATATTTTTTTCTCTCAATTTATATGTGTAATGTTATACAAAGTAAAACAGTTTACACAAAATGTCCTAGTAAAATATGAAAATATATTTGTTACTACTATATTTATATATTTATTCATAATTATGTTTTTCTTATAATAATTCTGGTGCTTATCAATCTAAATTTTATAATATGTTTGTATAGAATTTTGAAATTATAATAAAATAATAGTAAGAAATATTTCATGGTAACTATAATAAATATTTTCTTATAGTTATTTAAATATTGCTACAAAGTGATTACTTGGA
>JAYJMF010000037.1:14810-29911 GCA_036873715.1 Salvia sclarea | reverse complement strand
TGGTTCCGGTGAACCACTAACCATTTATTTTTTAAAAGTAGGAACCACGAACCACACCCTAACCACAGATAGTGGTTTTTGGTTAACCGAAATCGTATCGATTCGATTCGATTCCGGTTAGAACCACTAACCACAAACCTTTTAGACAGCTGTACTCAGACCGGTAATTCGGCTGCAGCTTATCCAATATCCACAAGTAAAGAAATAAACATTTCGAATAAAACAAAGTAAATATGAATAAAATACTACCGAATATTCGTTACTTTAGTGGTTGAAATACATATACCAAAATTTTTAGTGTATATAAACATGGCGAAGAATAGTGTCCCGGAAATAGAAAAATAAATCCCGAAACATAATTAGCAATACAATTCTAATATTAATTAATATAGTTAAACGTGAGCACCAAAATTGAAGAATATTCGTCGCTCGTGGGCGCTATACCACACTGAAATTCCCCTACTCAGTCAATCGTCAACACAAAAGAAGCCATCATAGAAACTTCTACTAAATCACACACTTATCCCTCATCAAATTAAGTCACATGTGAGCCTCCTACAGGAAGCTCAATCGAATTTTCTAATTTAATTTATGTAATAACATCATTTTTGTACTTATAGTCAGGGATGTCAAAAAAGCCCGAAACCGACGGGCCGACTCGAACAACCCGATAAAAAGGGCGGGTTAGGATCGAAATATTTTAGCCCGAAATTAAAAAAGTCCGATTGACCCAAACCGAATATAGCCCAAGCCCGCGTGGACTAGCCCGAAAACCGAGTGGGTTGGCCCGATTAACCGATATAATCTTGATTGCTTTATTTTTTGAACATTTTAATAAGATTTTGATGTTTGTAAATCGTGTTTTTATTTTTCCAACATTCAAAAAATAAATTATGGCATAAAAATTGAAAAAAGGATAGTTATTTATATTAATATGTGTCAAATCATTAGTAAATGCGATATAATTTTTGTTAAAAAATATTTATCAAGAAAAAAAGAATATTTATTATTTTTCTAATAAATATTCCGGCCCGACGGGTTAGCCCGAAACCGAGAGGGTTAGTGTTAGGGTCAAAATATTTTAGCCCGAAATAAAAAAAGCCCGACTAGCCGGAACCGAAAATAGCCTGAAACTGAATGATTTGACCCGAAACCGAGTGGATTGTCCCGATTAACATCCCTAGCTCTATTAAAGATAAAGCCAAGAATCCTCCATACAGTAAAATCAAGTATTATCTGTAGAATAAAAAGGTAGCAACTGCAATAGTCAATAGATATAATATCATGATATTAATTGGTTAAAAAATAGAGATTTGTAATATTAAGTGAACCTGTACCTAAATCTAGTGGAAATAGGGCACATGATTGACGGCAAAAAGATTAAGTGTAGGTTGCCAAGGAAATTTCTTGACAACCAAAAAAAGTTTAGAATGTAGATGGAGACAAAAATGATTTCCCATAGAATAATTGTGTGTGTTCAAAGTTCGACAGCAACAATAATATTAAAAAAAGTAATACAAAACCAAACCTAAATTTCTTTCTAACCAACCAACTACCCATATATAAAATACCCCTCATTTAATCCATTCTTCTCATCAATCCAAACCCCCCTTCTCTCTCTCTCTCTCTCTAAAACAGACTTCTTCACAGATTTATCAACAAAGAAGAGCGAAAAATATCCAGATATGCAGACTGAATTAGAAACGAAAATGAGCGACGATTTCCTCACGCATCTGAAACTCACTAGCGATGCAAAAGCCGAAGATGATGTGAAATTTGAGGAAAATGAAGCTGATGTGGTCAATCACGCGGTCGATGAAGAAGACGAAGAGGAAGAGAAAGAGGAAGAAGAAGAAGATGAGGAATTCTCATTTATGTGTGGAGGAGCAAACACGTCACCTATAGCGGCAGAGGACGCATTCGTCAACGGCCAGATCAAGCCGGTTTTCCCCTTGTTCAACCGCGATTTGCTCTTCTACGGGCAAGATCCCGCCTCGTTGCACGATAATTTGCCGATGAGGCCGCCGGTGAAGGTGTTCGTCGAAACGGCCGGGGATAACGGCAAGGCCGCCGCAGAGAACGAGCGCCCCGCCGGTCCGAGCTGCGACTGGTCGGACCGGAAGGCGGTCGAGGCCTCGCCCGATGTCTGCAAGAAGAGCAACTCGACCGGGTTTTCCAAAATTTGGCGGTTCAAGGATTTGCTCGGGAGGAGCAACAGCGACGGAAGGGACGCTTTCGTCTTCCTCAACAACAGCCAGGCTCCGGCGGGAGAGGAGAAGTCCGAGAAAAAGGAATCGCCGGCGAAGGTCACCGGGAAGGCGAAGAAGAGCGGGAAGGTGAAGACGGCGCCTTTGTCCGCTCACGAGGTGTACTTGAAGAGTAAGGCGAAGGGGGGGGAGCGCCGGCGCTCGTATCTGCCGTACCGCCCGGAGTTGATGGGGTTTTTCACTAATGTTAATGGCGGATTAAGTAAAAATGTACATCCCTTCTAATCAGGGTTTGCTGTTGCTAAACTGTACATTTTTATTTAGGTTCTATTTTTGGTCTCTTTCATTTTTTTGGTTCTTTTATTGGCCATATATAAAAAGGGTTTATTATGGTCAGGAGTTGCTGACACTATAAGATTATTAATTCTTTGTTTGTAATATTTTTAAAGACAACACTATATACTATGAGTTTGATTAAATGGTATTTAACTCGATTTATGGTGTGCTATGACGTTTTATTCAGTGATAAATACGAACAATGAAGTATATAAATTCTATTAATATTTAATTCAATTAATTGGTAGTAGCATATGGCGGATCAGGCTATTGAGCCGTTCCAAGCACATTGAGAAACATGGCTAAAGCGAACCACTATTTACTTATCAGCTCCACAAATGAAATATAAAATACTACTACTATTAATGATTTATAACATAAATATGATATGAAGTAGTAAAATTTAAACCCATAAAATTATCAATCTTATCTTTTGATGGATGGAAAAATTAAAATGGGAAAATGAGGGAAAAGATAACATTTGTCCTTTAAATTTTTTCTTATTTTTCATCTCTTTATCTAAAAAAGAAGTTTTACTCTTTCTTCCTCATCCTTTTCACTCCAATGGAAGGATAATATTTCCACTCCTTGCAAGTGAGATAATATTATCCTTCCATTGGAGGGAAAAGGAGGAGGAAGAAAGAGTAAAACTCATTTTTTTAGATAAGGAGATGGAAAAGAAGGAAAAATTTAAAGGACAAATGTTCTCTTTTTCCTCATTTTCCCATGATATTTTTTCCATCAAACAGAACGGAGCCTAAAGGATACGGATGATTTTAGTAAGAAAAGGATTTCGATTTGAGGCTGACTATTTAACTTGGAAAATCTTGATAAAAGCAATGGGAACTCGGTCTGTGCTCATTTAGCAACTCAACGTCAATTGCCAGTTGTATACTAATACGATCAACGAAAATCCTCTTTTGAAATTAATGTCACTATTGTCAAAAGTGTTAAAAAAAGTTTTTGTCTTCTGGTGCAGTATTATTTATCAGTCAAAAGTGAAAGTTTAGACAAAGAATTCAGACAATGAGCTGGGACGATGTGGGGGAGAAGATATGTGATCTAACTTGTAATTTTAGTTTAAGAAATTACAAGGCTTATGTTATGGGTTGAAGATGTCAAATAAATAAAGTTGTAAATATAGGTTTCTAGTAGAAGAAGTAAAAATGGATGGGGTTATTTATTGGTGTTGAAAAAGGAATTTGGTGATACAGTAGGTGCGCAGCTTTCTAGTGTGCGCAATTGGACCTCTCTCACAAATTCCAAGCTTGAAAAGAAGATAAAATCAAGAGCACGAGAGCTGCTGCAAGCCATGAATAATTACATTAGGTGAGAAATGGTAACAACTTATTCAAGATGAGGGCCCCAACTTTGTTACTACCCATAAAAACTTAAGACCCAAAACTAACATAACATTAACATGCACACCACTTTGCTTCCCAACTACTCAAGACCTGATGGCAATCCTACAAAAGAATAAATAAACAATCAATTATGCACACACGTCAATACATACAAGATACATGTGTATATCATCTCAAAACAATCAAGAAAAAGTAGAAGAAAAAGAAAGGGAAGAAGAGTGGCGGTATTACATAGCCACCCTCCCCTCAACCAACAGCCAACAACCCTTATCCGTCTTTCCTCAATAAAAATATATGCATAAGAAGCTTAAGTAATAAATGGAGAAAAATGAGAACAAAAATAGGAGCAATATATGTTGATTATTGTTGGAGAAAGGGATTGGTTTATTCTCTTGTCCACAAGCATTCTGCAGAACCTAACATAAGAGAGCAGCGATGCACATGGGATGCTTTTTCTCATGTGGAATGGTACCGTAGGGGCCGCCACCCCGTTCCAAGCAAAACTTATACATGAATTGATTGAACATGTAGGCACCGTACACACCGATGCTACACTCATTCAATCATGCACTCGACAGCATCTCTATTTAACCTCTGCAGATCAATAATCAATAATTGATATGATGAGCTTATACATATATCAATATCATGTAGTACAACGGAATATGAGATGCATATATACGAGATTTTGGTGATATCAACGCAACGCAAGTCGTGTATTTCCAGTCTCAGTTTTTGATTGAATATATATGATATTGGAGAGTTCCATTGGCTGGTGCTTTGTCAAGATGCAAGCCCTTCTCTTGGCATTCCTTGATGATGAACAGTTCATTCCGGGAGTCTGGCTCAGATAGCCTGAATATACCATATTGTCTGAATTGCACAATAGTTCAGACGAGTTAAGGGAATGAAGCAGCATCAAGTGTCGTAGTCAAAATTGCAGAATGAGCAACTATAACAGGTTTTGAAGACCTTGACTCGTCACTTGGAGCCAAGACTATGCCCACGGCTTCTGGCACCATCACCTTAAACAAAATATAACATTACGCTGTGTGTATAATAAATAAGGAAGGAAAGAAGGGAGAAGAAAGTGGCAAAATCCCTAGATGATGGATTAGTATTTACCAAGGTTACTACTTGATGCTGGATATTCTCAAATAGTAGAATGCATGTACATACAATTTATATAGATATATAAAGTAAATCATATTCTGATTATCACTCAAAGGAAACCAAACTGTGAACTTGTAAGCCTTCACAAGACACTTAAAAATCACGTTATATGTCGGTCTAGAATGCAAGTTGTGACTAGATTAGAACTCCCATATATTTACTGGAGATAGACAACAATTCTTTTAAATCAACCATTAACTCACGGCTCATAATACGATAGCCAATGACAACTAAAACTATGAAAATAAGAAGCATGTGAAAAGTTGTATCATATAACACAATTAGATCCTGTCATATCGATGACATATACTTACCTGATATGTATATTGGGTGTGCAGGTCTATTGATGACATGAAACAACTCTGAGATGGATGCGCCTGAAAAATTGTAGAGGAGTGAAATGTAATTAAAGAAATCAAGATAAATGAGTTTTACTGATTCCAAATGTAATTGCAGCACAGCTTCAGGTTTAGGATGGACACAAACAAAGAACCATTTACATATAGTTCCATAGATGCTAAGATCAGAGTGCATGCATACAAGATACTGGCAAAGCTCAATTAAACCGGAGAAAAGTTCTCTCTTACTTACATGAATCCATCCAATGGGAAATAAGGATTCTTCATTTTGAATGGCGTACATCTCCTCCTCATTTATTGCCTGACACTGACAAACAGAAAAAAAATAACTCACAAGCTTGATGTATTTTGTATATGTACTTACTAAAGCAAATAGAATTTGTTACAGAGTAGTTGAATTTGCATCAGAGAGCTGGCTACTTACAGAATTGGAGGTAACCTCCTGTTTTGGAATTATCAAACATAGCAGTTACTTATCTTCTGCAAAATTCATAGAGAATAATCAAATTTCAAAATATAAATTCAGGCTTTAAAATCGACATAATATCCCGAGATGTAAGTCAAATCAGTATACTAGGAACAGGAGATAGCATTCCATAAAGCCTCAACCATGACACCATGAAATCAATAGACCATTAGGAAAAGGTTGTACCTAAGAAGATTGTAGTAGTTATGTCATACAAAGCTCCAGAGAGCAACTCAGCTTGGGCTCCATAGTAAGAGTAGGATTAGAGAAAAAGTAAAAATTTGGATTGAGCATCGATCAATAATAATTAAGAACAGACATCCACCGACTGGCTGCGGAAAACATGATAGGCAGCAGATCTTTCAGTTTCAGTATGATGACAAAAATTGTTCTTAATTTGGATTCTTCAAAGATGAGAGTAATTACAGTCAATCATAGCCTGGAAATTTGGTTGCTCATTGCACAATACAATGTCACATCTGAACTCTTTTAACATATGTTGAACAACTATATATAACATTAACAGATGTTTGACTTACAAGGAAAGCGCCAAGAACTCCACATGTTTCGAGATCCTTTTTGGTATTTTGGCTAGCAGCATTGACAAAATCCTCCATCAAGCGTCCTGACTGATGATATCCACACACAAAGCATTAGTTATCGAGTGAATTATATAAGGCTGCATTCAGACTGAAGCTTAAATTTGAGGGAAGATTTGGCAGGAGCAAATCAAATTAGAGTTGATGGGGGTTTCAAATCAGTTGTATGATGAACCAACTCAAACAAGTGCTGCGATTCAAGACACATAACATGTATATATCTTTGAGATTATTAGATGCTGATTTCATCAGGTGCATTGGCAACCGCGATCCGCAACACATCGGGTCCAGGAGGAGGAGGCTGCAGAAAGGATACCCCTGGAGATGGAGAGGACTTTGTAACATGATGCACATCAACCTGCCAACAAGACATGGATCTTACACCGATTGAAGACATTCGGGACGATTTCAGCAGATTAATTTGGGATTCTGAACAAGTTTTAGAGATCAAAACACAATGAGAACGGCATCAATCTCCGTCAATAATATAATTTGCGAGTACACTGTAATGGTGGAACAAGTTCAAGAGGAATTGGTTCCCAAACCTTTTCTCAGTTCATCTGCAGCATGAATGCTTACAATAACCCAGGTTACTGTGTATGTCCGTATAGAATAGAAAATTGGTTAAAAGCAGATATTGCCCAATATATCTGCGTCTCTGTAGCAATAGGGTAAGACATAATAATATATGATCGCCAGAGAAATTTGAACGCAACAAATGAAGAATCATACATAGCATGACAATTAGAGCGTTTGAAAACATTTAACTCGCGATGGACACAAAACAGAGGATATGTAGACGACAACATAACTCAAAGAAAGAGAAGAATGAGAGACTCACCGTTGGCAGCTATCAACCGAGCTGATATACACAAATCAGCAGTAACATTTGGAGATGATTGTGATCGTTGGATATATATTTGTTGCGCTCTGACTGTGAGTCTTATCAGGAAGAAGATGATGACTTGACATGACTCAGTCTCAGAGGGAGCTACTCATCCTTTCTCCTCCCTCAATTTATTTATTCCATAGAATTTTAACACATTCAGATTTGTTTGATTTAATTTTTAAATAATTGATGAATTATTATTACTATTACTTGGTGGAAAAATTTCAGTGACGAATAAAGGTTATAAATAATTTTGAGTTTAATTATTTATCATATTTGGTAAAAAAGGACTCAAATAATACAAGTACAATAGGCATAGGGACTAGGGAGGTAGGAAAACCATACAGAAATGGAAACAAATATTAACTGCTTGTGACTTGTGAGGTGTGAGATCCTTAGTTAGCACACATTTCTTTAATAAACCCATGAAAATAACACATTCACTTTCCACTAATAACGAATAGTGGTAAAATGTGCAGTAAATGAGTTGGAAAAATCAATTTTCCAAATCCAAATTACAACGAAGGATATAAGGTTTCTGAAATTACAAAGAGAATACTAATATTCTTTGATAATATAACAACAACAAGAAGGGAGGCATGATTCATCTGGACTGGAACAGGAACCAAACGTTGATATACCAAAACTAGCCCTGATGGTCCATCTCCAACAAACAGGTATCAAGACAGTATCTGAGGCTGCAAATCTCAAGGATTTGTATGTAAATATACGATGCTGCAATCTTAACTCGGCAGCAAATAATCGCTATACTTTACATTCTACTGCGAACCGGAAACCTATGGAGAAATCCTGCATATCACTATGTGTTGAGCATCTCGTCTTTGCACACCAAACCTTCTGCTACTGCACAAGATTGATCCATAAATTGATGAGTGATATCCGTGAATTCCTTTTTCTCGTAGTTCATAAAAGCTCCCAATGCCCCAAGAAATCCTTCATGCCGCAGAAATAGAGCTTTTGCATCCCCTTTCGACCTGAAAATTTTGCAACATAGCTTATTTCTCAGTTCATAAACAAGGAATCAATCAATTGGCAATTCATTTTTCTTGATGAGCATCATTCCGAGTTTTACTTCATGAGCAGAAAAGCAGGTCACTACCAGAAATTTACTGCAACAGAAATTGTGTCCATTGTGTATGCATGTCCGCGAATGAAAAATCCTCCGAAAAATATTCTCTTTAATCCAAAACGTAATGCGTTCAAGTAAGCAATCTGAAATTAGCAGATACAGGAAAACAGTTAAAAGAAGCAAATTAACACAACATAGCAATTTGAGCATTTTTCCCAACATAGCTTAACCTCATCATGTGCAAAACTGCATCCTTTGTGTTCTGTTTTATATATATTCAATGAAATTACTGATAGCTTTTTCAATGTAAGACTGCCCTTTGCATTTCACTGACCTGTCCAATGTTGTTTGAGATCATTCTTAGCAGGGATCTTGCCACATCCTCAGGTCTGTAATCATCGAGTTCTTTGTTTTCAGATATTGCTTTGCCAAAGCTAGAAGCAATTGTCGTTGAAGTAAGACCAATCTGACAACACAGAAGTAAATATTGTCACACCACCATAGTACTTGATGCTACCTGCTCCCTCTTCTGAAGGTTACCAGATTCTCACACGAGAGGATGAAATATATATTACTACTAAAAACTATTTACAGTAAACCCTTACTGTATTTATCATATTGAGATTTTCAAGTCACATGTGTGAGACATCAAGAAGATTAGGACATATACTCATGGAAATATACCTTTGCATAATCCGTTCCACCATATATGTCTCCAACAAGCATGTCTATCACTCTGTTGTTTCCTTGGTGACTCAATTCTAACAACTCATCAAAACTGAAAAAGAAAATCATATAAGATCAGAGGGCGAATTATGGGAGACAGTTGATTGCACTACAATGAAAGGTCTACAAGCAACCTTTTGCACTTGGTCAAAAGTCTTCCCAAACCCCAGAATGTGCCACCGCCAACACTTGTTCCACTGACTCTCTCATATTCGTTGTCACCGTCTACCTAATCTCAGAGGCCAAGATAAAATAAGAAATTACACAAAAGGTTGCCTCAAAAAAAGAAATTACACAAAAGGACTAAAAGCTTTCAAACTCTCAACCACATGGAAAAGATACAAAGAAGTATATGTCTGATATAGAAACATAACATCGACAAGAAGTACCAGCTCAATAAATTTCTTATAACTAAATGATACTGATCATGCTTTCATCCTATAACTTACACCAAGTTCTTCAGAAAAAAGTAGTATTGTACTTCAATAGAATCTATCTTTAGCTAGTCGTAGATAGAAAACATTATTCTTAAAATTAAAAGAAAAAGGATGAGGGAAAAAAAGCTGAAAAAGATTACCTTGATCATGCTGACTCCAGACCCCACATTAACTAGAAGATATGGGTAGAGATCTTTGTGGTTAATCTGGACATAGTCCTTCCGGCCATCCATATAGGTAAATGCTTCATGGTTCACCGCCTAACCAATATAAGTGAAATATAAACTTCACATGCAAGCCTAATTAAAAGCACAGCAGAAGCAACTACAGGCAATGGACCAAATTAGACAAAAACAGAGGAACTTCAAGTATTTGCGCAAATCATCTGTCTCAAGCTGAAAACAGGAGTCTACTGGAATATGATAGCTCCTTCATAGGCTTTTGTCCTTACTAAAGGACATAAAAAATGTCAAATTGGTTTTGTTACCTAAATGGAGATTGGAAAGAGCATTGCTCATAAAAAAATATAAAAGGATAATGAAAAGGAGATACAATTGCCAACTGCAGTAGAGTGTCAATCAAAGCTAATGAGGAACAAAAATAATTCAAAAGTTTATCCATTAAATGGTCTATACCTTAAGTAGGAAATTGGCTCCAGCAACAAGGCAGCTCATTTCGTCTACCTTGTCCAGAACGATACCCAGCTTTTCTTTGAATAGATCAGCAAATTTAAATGCCCCGCCACCTGTGGCCTTCAGAAACATACTCAATCAGATTGTCGATTCATATATACCTAATAAATCCCAAGACAAGATTTTATGATTGACTTGAACCAATGTGGTGTCCATGCATTACATGATCAGAGGAACTATGGAAGAAAGGAAAGGTCTACAATCACAAGATATTCAGATCCCTTTCCTACTATTATTAACAGAAATGGGGAAAAAGTTCAAGTTGTGAGTGGAGAAACTTATTTGAAGCAATGGAGAAGTAACACCCATATTTATTAGTTGATTTGTAACTTTGGTCTTAAATTCACTAAAGTGATTTTCTCACTATGTTTTTTAATTAAAGATGACAAACATCTTCAACAAAAATCAACTCTTAAAATATCATTAAAGAACTAGAAGAAACCTACTTGGTTTCAGGACAAGGCAATGACAAAAGATATTTTCTAATCATCTGATCTCGCATTATTCAAAATATTACCTTAACAATATTTTCGTCACTGGGAAGGTCCTTATCATCCTGATCACCTGGATTCACAGAGCCTCTAAGAAGGCAGAAATACGAAAATCTGACTATACAGGATTCACAGAGCCTCTAAGAAGGCATAAAACATGCAGAAATACAGAGACAGCTTGTCATCTAATCATGCATCATCATCTAATAGGTCAATAAGTCCAGATAATGGTCACTCATAATCTTGATGTTACATCTAGCATCTCATAAAGCTCTTCAATATGTACCAAACACATGTAAATGCTTAGAAACTAGTAAACATATTGCATAACCATGCGATATAAATCGTGAAACATTTTCCTTTTCATACTCATTGTAAGAATAGTACTATAAGTTAGTGTTCCAAGTATCTTAATTCTTGGAGTGCAATAGAAAGTTAGCAGTTAAATAAATTAGCCTGAATCACAAATCTATGCATTACCATCTGAACTTTTCAAGATCGTTTCACTTGCAGTCCCTATAGCTTGTGTTCTAGTATATAGCGGTGCAACAAGAAAGTTTGAGTATCCCACCACAGAGAGATATTAGCAGAACAACATTGCAATTTGCAACCATTTTCTGCATCATACAATATAATTCATAGGACATATAAATAAACGCATATTCAACATATCTTGATACATTGATCATCATAGAAAAGTGTAAGTGTACCATAGTGTTGAAGGTGCTTGGAAGATATGAACTTGATGCATTCATTGATTTTGCTTGTTTCAAACTTCAGGAAGTGAAGTTTCCCTCTTAGGCCACTCGGATTGAAGGTGCTGATGGAAACGTCAATCCCATCCTTTAAATAGCTATCTTTCTGATCATCAGAGGAGTTGCTGCTGCCACTTGAGAAGTAAACCATCTTTATTAGAGAACCTACAGATAATAAATTAAATATCAATGCAAATCTTGATTGGTTAATCAACTCACTATTTTCAAATATATGATTAAATATCACCATCACCTAACAATTCTGCAATCCAAAGTTATAACTTGCACTTAATCGAATTATATGAAGTAAAACTAAAATGTATAGTTTTTTGCCAAAATGATCTTTAATCCAAGTTCCAGAATCCCAAATAAGCTCAGATCTTGCGCTGTGATCAATTAAGCCGAAGTAAAACTTAAGAAAAAGCAACAAAGAAAGAAAGTTCAATTTCAGGTAACCTTAAGAAACAAAAGGTGGAATCAACATTCATTTTAATTTAGTTCTAAGAAACACCACCACTTGAAAAGTTTGCTTGCAATCACAAATCACAACTAAAAATGGGAAAGGGTAATCGAGAAATCGGCAAGAGGAACAACACCTGCTGCCTTAGTTTCTGATCATAAAATTAATTTCGAGCAATTGGAGAGCTCAAATAAACGAAATTGCGCAGTAAGCAAATGAAAACAAAAGGAAGAATTGCATTTCTGTACACACAATCCAGCAAATGAAGAAGCGAGTACCTCCGATATCAAGAGAAAGATGCGAAACATCATCAGGATCACAGCATATGAATTCCCTATCTCCAATATTCGCTGCTGGAGTTCCATCAGCCTCCATCTTTCTACACGATTCTCACACTAGAACTGTTGAATTGGACGAAATTTGATTCCGGGGAGTCTCCGGGTAGTGACCACATATTTATACATAGGAAGCAAGACCGATTTTCAACTATGGCTGCCGAGTCAAACCCACCTAATAGCAGCGAAAGTGGGGACAGCCATTTTCACAAAAATTCCATCTTTTTAAATTTAATCAATATTATGTGAGGAAGTAGTTAATGGAGTTAGATGGGGAAGGTGGCGGAGTGACACTGCCAGACCGGATTCGCTCAACGGTCAGATGAAGGAAATAATAATACACCATCAAATTTAATAACCGCTTTTACACTTTTGGGGCATGTGACTAAATCCTGCAAAATATTAGGTTTTTATTCGTGGAAGGGATAAGGATTGTTTTTCATTTGGTAGGAATCTCAATTTAAAGTAATTTGTTCAAATCTTGATATATTTTACTCCATTAATTCAATGATAATAGTAACTTATTTCAATTTATAAGATGTTTCTCCATCAATCATAAATAGTAAATTTGAATCATTTCAAGTGCATGTGCGTGATTTGTAACTTTAAAAATAAAAATAAAAACTATCGGATTAAAGTTGATGGGCCCTTCCTGGTCTAAATTTTTGATATTTCTCCATTTATTGCCTGCTCAATTCAGTTAAGAATAAGATGACTTAGTATAGTACTATTTTAAATTAGATAGGGGGATGCACAGCTATTTTCTTGAGGGAAGATAGGTACAGCAGCAGCTATTGGTCGTAAAGAATCAGGGATAAAATTGTACTAATAGGGATTCTTTGGAATCTCATTGTACAATTCTTTGGTTTTGCCGCAAATTCATAGTTCAACAAGTTGAATTAATTGCAAATTGAAATCTAAAGGGCTCAAATAATTTCAACTAGATTTGGCCCTGCTTACAAAACATCAAAATTTTAGCTTTGGCACGATAACAAATACAGTTAAATATAAAAATAAAAGGTAAAATGAAACAAAAGATTATTTTACAATAACTAAGTAAAAACTTTATTGGCAAACTTAGTATACGAAGATAATTTCAAATGCGTTGAAACATATTACTACTCCTATTCCACCGTTGAAATGAAGATCATAAATTACATTGTCACCACATCGATAACAATCGTACTGCTTCAATTCACCCATTTATCACATTTGTAAATATATCATATCCATAAAAAATTTAATAATAGGACACTTTTAAATGTTATAAAAACGAAAATCCTCGAGTATGATATTACAGTCCTTATTAAGACCGTAGAAAAGTGTCTTATTTTGTGTCGGGCGGGTCCACACAACCCAGATGAGGCCGGACTGGGCCTACTAAAATTTAAGTCTGACGGGTAAAAGTCATTTGTCCCTATGGACCGGGCCGACCCGCCCCTTTTACCGGCTCTAGTAATACTAGCTCGTTAACTGTTGTTATAATAATGTATTTTTCGTCCCAATGAAAAGTGGAAAATACAAAATAAATATTAAAAATATTAATAAAATATTACACATTTAATTTCAAGTATATAATATTATACAATTTAATTCAATATATTGTACATTCAAAATAATATTTGAAATTCCTTTGTGAATATTCTTAATTATATAGTTCATTGTGACTAGCTACATCATGAAAGAAAAATTTATAATCAATCGTTAACATATAAGTATCAATAGAGTTAATTTTCCAAACTCGTCGTTGATACTACATTCATTACCCAAATCACCCCAAACTTGTTTGCTACTTTACCCAAATCTGTCCATTTAAAATTTTTTAAAGGTTACCAATACCCTAAAAAATCCAACTTCCTACTTCTGTATATTGATAAACCTTCTAAAGTGGTTCCTTAGGTGATTAAAATCACGAAATCTGAATAAATTAAGGGGCTATGAAAGCTCAAGTTAACAAGATCAAGGTGTTCGTCTCATTACGGACAAGATATGAGCAAGTATATTATAAGCCAATTGGAGACATTAATTTTAAAGAAACTATAAAATCATTATTGAAATTAATTTTAAATTAATGATTAGTGTTTTTTTAATAGTTTAAATTGGGCTGCATCACAAACTTCCTAGGAAGGGGACTTTATCCTTGCATCGATAGGATAAAACATAACACTACTACTAATTAATTCCCGCCACCATGCATGACTTTTATGGCCTATTTGGTTGGGCATGGAAAGAAAAGGCTAGTATGAATTATATAATATGAGAGAGTCAAGAAAGTGACATATTAATTAATAAGGGGGGGAAGGTTGGAGTTGTATAAGGGGTCTAATAGTGGTTTTTGGCCGAGCCCTTATTTTGTGATGGACCCTCACTATTATATTTTGCCCTATGAAATGGGGTAAAAATGACATATTATTTTAATAGTATGACCTTTTAACCCTTAACAAAGAGACCCTAAAATATAAAAAAGTAAGCACATTTGACAACAAATAGCGTGGTCAAGTATTTATAAAGAAATTATCGTAAATTGTGTAAAACTCACGTGTTACATACCGGAGGTGATTATACAATCTATGGAAATGTAAAGGTGAAAAAATTACAATCAAATTTCCTTGATATTATCTTCAAATTGAATTTATAATCAATTTCAAACTATTTTTGTTTCTTTATTTTCCCTAATTGGGGGGGGGGGGGGGGGGGGGGGGGGGGGGGGGGGGGGGGGGGG
>JAYJMF010000037.1:0-14800 GCA_036873715.1 Salvia sclarea | reverse complement strand
AAATTTAATTTATAACAAATTTAAAACTTTTTTTTTTTTTTTTTTTTCCCTAATTCCCCCCCCCCCCCCCCCCCCCACATCCGTCCTTCCTGTGCGAGTTTCTCATCACCGGTTGCCAGTTTATATAGTCCTTGTAGATTGACTTCAAATATTCTCTTTATATGATCGAAATTGTAGGTTATAAGGTGTGTATAGATATATATGTGAGAAATTGCATATAGAGGCAAGGCTTTAAGAAGCAAGACTTGAATAATTAATTATATATGATATATAATTGCAGGTAGAGATTATTTTACTGCATAATGAAATGAAAGAGAGCCAAGCTTATGCATAAAATTGAGTCGCACAAGGAGGGTAGGAAAAAGCATCGAATAGCTAGAATTATATGGTGATGATGATAATTGGTTTAAAGGTCAAGCAGCAGAAGGGGCAGGTATGTATGAAACCGCAGGCTCAGGGAGTGAAGCCAAGATGGAGGGCCTTGCTGATTCTTCAGCCTTGAAATCCAAGGAGTCGTCGTTGTAGACGTCCCACCATTTCTTCACCAGCATCTTGATGTCTTCTCTCTCCATGTTAGCTTCTTCCCCAGTATACCTCCACGGCTTCGATCCCTTCATTCCCAATCATCTTTCGTAATTGCTTATTAATTATATAGTTTGTGAAGAGAAATTATAAAAAGAGACTTACAGCAGCACAGTAGTGAACAACTTGGACGTTTTCGAGCTGAACGTTTTCAGGGTGGCGCCACAGCATGGCAAGAACAAGGTTGTAGATGAGAGGAATTGGCTTGTACACTTTCTCGAAGAACATGTTCAAGAAATCCTGTATGATCGATATATATAATTAATTAGAAGTTAAAAATGAGTGACAGTGATATATATATATATATACCTGCTCAGCAAATGGTGTGGGCGGGGTGATGGTGAGAGTGTGGAGGAGGTTGTCGTAGGTGGTCTTGCTAGGCTCGAACACGAACATGCCCGCGTTGAAGTAGAGCGGGGGAGGCGACCCCATCTTGACCCGGTCGGGGCACTGCTGGCAGTAGCCCACGGAGTATTGTGGAGAGTGGCTCCAAGTCTTCTCGCAGAAGCAGTCCATCACAGCATACAAGTAGCCGTCCGGGGTGTCGAGGAGGTGATCGATGTTCTCATAAACCTGGATGTCAGCATCAAGGTACACCATCTTCTCGCACTCCAAAAACTGCAATTCAAATTCATCATCATGCTGTAAAATTCAAAATAAATGTATATATATGCTTACGTACGTTCCATATGCGGAGCTTGGAGTAGTTGATGACGTAGTAGGCCATGGCGAACTGGATCTGGTTCTCCGGTGGGTAGATGGGCTCGATCTCCTTGACAATGCAGCCTTGATCCCTCAACATCTGGCGGTGCTCCTCCGGGACATCCGGCAAGATCGCCACCACCAGAGGGTAAGCGCTCTTCACCTTCCTCAACCCCTTGGCCAGACCCACCACTCCTTTCACATAGTCACCCGCCCCAGCCAGGAACGTCACGTAAGCTTTTTTCGAGTCCAGACCCAACATTTTCCCGTTGCTAGGGAAAGCCTCAACTGCTGCTATTGGGGCCATTATTTCTGTGTTGAGGAGTAGTGGGAAAACTAGGAATTAATGCTAAATCCTACTTTGCCTTTCTCTTCCTGCCCTTCAAATGCCATGCCTCGTCGTCTTTATATAGGCCTCAAATGACATGCAAATAAACTCCAAATGAAATTCAAATCAAAAGGACGAATATTCTTCTCTCTCTCTCTCTCTCTCTCTCTCTCTCTTTTTTCCGATAACGTTTTTCAGAAAATATATATATATATAGGGATAGGTTCAGATAGGAAAGGTAAATTTCGTAGGAAATAGGAATGAATCTGAACCTTTGATGGGTTAGATCAATGGTGGAGATTTACACTCAGTTGTGCTAACTGTTTGTGCTGCGTGTGCTACGCAAAGATTGTGCTAGGTGTTTGTGTTGTTTGTGCTAGAGAATTGTTCTACGAAATAATGAAATATGTGCTAAACTCATATATTCAAAATCTGTGTTAAATAGTAATACTGATAGTGCTACACACATATGAAAGATGTGTTAAATGAAAATTTCGCACCATAACTCACCCCTATATATATATATGCACACACCAACCAAAAGTTGCCATATGTCATAACTTCTCCATGCCTTACAAGTCGGCCCACCTTTGAAAGTCATGATTTTCAAACATTTTAATTTAAATTTAATAATTCCAAATTTTGTCTTATATAATGACCCTTGCCAAAGGGTCATTATAGTGGAAAGTGTATTTTTGGGAAAAACTTGAAATTTAACAATATTCATAAATTTGGGGCTTTTGAAACATGGCACTCATAATTGCACGATCCCAACTTACTTATTTCAGTCACAAACGACCTTAGTTTATGTTATTTCAGTTACAAAGCTCATTTTGCATTAACTAGCATGTCACTTAAAATTCATTTAAAACGGCAATCGATTTATGACGTTTTGATTCATTTCTACATGAGGCAATCATGCCAACCTGCTTGACATACATGGCAAAATCACTGACCCTAGTCTAAGATTATGCTTCTTCCTATTTTCACTTTAAAAATAGTGATTATGATATGCTCTAAACAAGTCAGCCTTCTTCTGGTTTTATTTATGGCTACTTTTTAGAAAGATTATTCCAAGAAAAAAAATTCCAGGGTTGTCGCTCTTTTTGGCTAAGAAATAACAAAAAAGGAAAATCCTTACACTTTTAGGACATTTAATTTTTAGGTTATTCTTTTTCTTTTTTCTTTGGCGGGTAAATTGTTCTTTTTGTCCCATCGTTTCGTTGACTTTTCGAAAATGTCTCAACCTAACGATAATTACAAAAATGTCCCAACGTACTAGATAATTATACAATTTTGTCCTATAAAAAATTTCCGTTGCCTGAAAAATGATGTGGATTGTCGGCGCTTCGACGTGGACAGCTGACGTGTATCAACAAAAATGACGTGGAATGTAAATTGCTTTTTTTGTCCCATCGTTTTAACAATTTTTCAAAAATGTCATACCCTACAAAAAAATCCCTAATTTATGAGACAATTAACCCACTTTGTCCCACAAAAATATGACCAATCCTATTTTTTTGGCATGGGGAGGGCTAAGAGTGGGTTGGTTCGGTGTACAGAAAATTACTCGTCATAACGTATATATCGTACTTTTACGATATATCGATATGTCGAAATGTAGGGTATAATTGATTTTTTCAATAAACATATAAATACCGAAATTAAATCAAATAAATTAATATATTACATAAATATATACCGATATTACGGTATATACCAAAAATTTCAATATACCAGTGCACCAATAATAATGAGGTAACAATATATACTCGAAAATTTCGACGTATACCAAAATTCGAGAAGATGAATAAGTGAAGAAGAGTAGTGAGGATAATTAAATTCCATTAGGGTAGGACATTTTTTAAAATACTCTTACACGATTGGACAAAAAAGATAATATACCCTTCCGCGTCATTTTTGTTGATACACGTCAGTTGTCCACGTCGAAGCGCCGAGATCCACGTCATTTTTCAGGCACCGAAAACTTTTTATAGGACACAATTGTATAATTATCTGATACGTTGGGATATTTTTGTAATTATTGTTAGATTGAGACATTTTTGAAAAGTCAACGAAACGATGGGACAAAAAGAACAATTTACCCTAATTTCAATTTGTTGGAATCATGCCCAATTTGACCAGGTTGTTCAAGTCGCAAGATGATTAATTGTGTGAAATTAAATCGCATACGATCGATCTATGTTGCGACTAGATGATAGTGTCATATTCACATTCTCAAAATTGATTCTAGCGGTAGTCACTTGATTGTGGAATGTTTATCATGAACTATCATTAATCAATTATAAATAGGTGTATTTATGCTTGGATTAATTAATTGGGTTTATTTATATAAGTGGGTTGATAAATGTTTATCCACGCGCACGTTGTTGCAGTCCGTAGCTGAGTACCGCGAGGACTTGGATATCGTTGATTGTGTATAAAAATGAACACTTGTAACAAAGTGGAAAGGCTATCCGTCTATTGTTGGGATGGGGTATTGTGATTTATATCCACGTATTAAAATAAAGGAAGACTAGTAAAGTAGAAAAGTTTTAGCATACATGGTAGTAATATTTAGTTACATAACATTTTAAAAGAAACTTGTGATGTGGGATGATGCTCATGAGAGGCACTCCTAGTCCTATGACTATTTGTTCACCATATATCAATTCTAGTCGAGAAAAGTCGGCGCGCGCAGCAATTACACTAGTCCCTGATTTTTTCAAGTGGAAATTTGTGTCTTCACATGTGCCCTGTTATTACATATCCTAATCAATATGCTCAAAATAATTATAACCACTTCGCATCCGATCAATATTCTTCGTGTCAGGGCACTCGCATTAATTTTTCTTACTATGATTTCTTCATTATATACTACTACTATATAATTCTGAAGATTCTTTTTATTTATCCACAATGTAGGTTCAAGCTTGAGCTCGATTCTAAAACTTTGAATTTATGCCCAAACCTCTTCTTCAGTATGTTTTAAACTTTATGAGCTTGAGTAGTATTTTTATTTTCTTTGTTGAGGAAACCTTATGAGCCTAGATAGCATATATGGGCAAAAAAAAAGAAAGAGCGGAACTCATTTGAACTGTTTAATTAACAAAAATATTAATACTACCTAGCCAAATTTAAACTTAATTCACCCTACATATTTAGGCACTTGCGCTTTTACTTAAAGAGAATCGAGTTTTAAAATATAGATAGAGATTTACATATTCATCATTTCTTACAAATGTTTTTTTTACTGAACAAATGTTATTTACTAGAAGATTAATAAGATATTAATCAAATTTGAGACCCAAAAGTACAACTTGTAGCTAAATTATGAGTGACATTGGTGGTCGATATGAAACACCAACCACATTATTGTTAAACCGAGTTCCTTCTTCCTAGTAGTTGATCAGTAAAGCATTTGAAGCCGTACACAGTCGAGCAAAGTGAAAACAACACACAATATCTATAAACGCAGTCGGCAGCATCCCCTCCCTCCTTTTCCCACCTTTAAATACCTCATCTCTTCCGAATTCCCCAAATCCTTTCACCATCTCCGCGAAACCCCCCCCCACATTTCTCACAATCAGCGCCGAAGAAACCGTCGGTGCAAGCAATGGCAGGCGCCAGAGTAGATCTCGACGGGAATCCGATCAAGCCGATCACCATATGCATGATCGGCGCCGGCGGCTTCATCGGCTCCCACCTCTGCGAGAAGCTCATGGAGGAGACGCAGCACAAGGTTCTGGCCGTAGATGTCTACAGCGACAAGATCAAGCACCTCCTTGAGCCGTCGTCGCTGCCCTGGGCGGATCGCATCCAGTTCCACCGCCTCAACATTAAGAACGATTCTCGCCTCGAAGGCCTCATTCGGATGTCGGATCTCGTAATTTTCCGTCCTTTGCTTCTCTCGATTTATGTGTTTCTCTTCACGAGTTTACTTCTACTTTGTGCTTAAGTAGGATCTTGCATCCCTGGTCGTTCAATTCCTTTTTCTTGTTTATTTATGATGAAGTAGGTTTTGTTTACTGACACTGCACTGTAATTCTCCAGCTTTATTTTAATGTAGGAAGATATCTGATCCTAAGTAATTGATTTGAAATTAAGTGCTGCTACTGGAGTAAATCTCTAGTGGTTTTTTCTTTTATTTACTTATTTTTTTTCCTAATTACCAGCTTCATTGAGAGTATTCGAATGATGGTTCTCTCAACTCCTTATATTTGTTTTTATTTTTTTCTGCCATTTCTATTCTTTCACCTCATAGACTGATTCTATATATTTTGTGGTTTGACAGATCATAAATCTTGCTGCTATATGCACTCCAGCAGACTACAATACGCGCCCGCTTGACACGATCTACAGCAACTTCATTGATGCTCTCCCCGTGGTAAGTCTTTTTCGTGTTAAAACTGATTTGCACTTTTGGTTTTTTGATTTGTCATATATAAAATCTTAGACCAAATGAATCAAGGTTATTTGAAGTTAATTGATTGCTCTGGTTTAGATCAAATACTGCTCGGAAAATGGAAAGCGCCTCATTCATTTCTCCACTTGTGAAGTATACGGGAAAACGATTGGTTGCTTTTTGCCCAAAGATAGCCCATTGCGGCAGGTGAGAGTTTGCTTTCAGATCCTCGAATACTAAAGTGCCTTTTCTCCAACAGTTTTATGTGCAATTTGAATATCAAACTTCACCACCGAAATCTTTGTTTCCCATCATAGAAATATGCAAGTATCAATTTATTATGAGGAGCAAAACATTCTTCTGGAAATCTTGAGCTTTGTTTCACAAGATTCAAGTCAGTTTGAAGACAATATGCTAATAGGTGATTGGAATTATTGTCCTGATGTCTACCATCCTGAGCACTACTCAACTCATGGAAAAAGCTGATTGAAAAGTTATGTGTGTATCAATCTTTGATTCGGACAATTGCAATGTTGGTGCTCTCTGATCTTGAGTTTTTCGGTTGGTGACTCCGTGTATATCTTTAGCTTGAGTGTGTATTAAGAGTCATACAAGCATGCATGGCTTGAAAAAGCTATTAAGCAAGCAATTACCTCGGCTAGTAATTGATGCCTGTATTTTTACCAATGTAAACCCCCTGCCCCTCTTTACATTTTGGATTGGTAAAGGCCCCAAAGTTTTAGAATATGCAAGTGTTGTAGTTGTTCCTTAAACTTTATGGATGCACAACTAATTGTGATCAAAGTAGGAATATCATAAACTTCATGGATAAAACATCCAATCTTGCCTTCAGCCTCTTCTGGATAAACCTTCTATTTCATTTTCATTTCTCATGTTTACTATTATATCCAATGATTTCTTTTCACTTGCTTCTTGTAGTGTGCTTTATCGATGTTCTGTTTGGCTTGGTTAGAAGGTTTGCTGAATTTTTTAAAATCTTCACCATCTTCTTGCATCAGGATCCTGCCTACTATGTTCTTTCGGAAGATTCATCCCCTTGCATTTTTGGCCCCATCGAGAAACAGAGGTGGTCATATGCATGTGCAAAGCAGTTAGTTGAGAGGTTGATATATGGTGAGCTGCGAGTTTGTATATTTGTGGGACATAAATGAAAATAAAGCTTCACCTTTTGTATTCCTAATTTCTTGTTCTACAGCTGAGGGTGCTGAAAATGGTCTCGAATTTACAATTGTGAGGCCCTTCAACTGGATTGGGCCTAGGATGGACTTTATACCTGGAATCGATGGCCCAAGTGAGGGTGTTCCAAGAGTTCTTGCCTGCTTTAGCAATGTAATCCTGCTTTTCTTATTATTTTACTGCCTATTAAACTGTTATGAACTTGTCCCGTAATTCATTTTGTTGTTTTTTTGTTGGGCAGAATCTCTTAAGGGGTGAACCATTGAAACTTGTGGACGGTGGTGAATCACAGAGAACTTTTGTTTACATCAAAGATGCGATTGAAGCTGTCCATTTGATGATTGTATGTCTTAGTTATGCCTTCCAAATGCTCTGTATTACATTATTTCTGTGCAAGTGTTATTAAATCAAGTGAATTCTCAGGAAAACCCTGCCAGGGCTAACGGTCAGATATTTAATGTTGGCAACCCTAACAATGAAGTTACGGTCAGGCAGCTTGCTGAAATGATGACCAAGGTAAATTCAAACTTTTTGTTGACCTATCGAGCCTATCCCTCCGCGTGCTTATCTTTTCCTTCTGGTGTGCAACCTGTTCATAAATCTGACACTTGCATGCAGGTTTACTCAAAGGTTAGTGGAGAACCCCAACTGGATGCACCTACGATCGATATAAGCTCCAAAGAATTCTATGGTGAAGGATACGATGATAGTGACAAGAGAATTCCCGACATGACCATAATCAACAGACAACTTGGTAGAGAAGCGTTGTTTTACCAAAAATCGTTCATGCTGGAGCATGGAGATGCCCTTCTCCTAACCTTTTATCTGTGTTTCTCAGGTTGGAACCCAAAGACATCTCTTTGGGACTTGCTCGAGTCGACTCTTACTTACCAACACCGGACATACGCAGAAGCTGTGAAGAAGGCCACCTCAAAGCCAGTGACAAGTTAAGAAGTATGAAACTGAGTTGCTGCTTCCTTCATATCTCGTTTTTGAGTGATGATTATGGTTTCTTCTCTAATGTGTTGAGTACTATTAATCTACAGCGTAAAACGTAACGACCTTGGATGTGGAGGTAGGGTTGGATTGTTATGTTTGATAGAACTGTATCGTGTAAATCATACAGGGAAAATCTAGAAGAGCTTTTCCTTTTAAGGGTGTTGATTTGCCTTGTGAGGGAGGATGTTTGTATCATGTTAGTTACCTATGAATTTCTCATTAATTAATATCGTTATTTTTTACAACTGAGGAATTTGGATATCACTAAAGCATGCTCCACTATCTTTTAGGTATTTATTAATCGAATTTTGGGGTTTTCGTCACTACATTTGATAGAATATATTTTCCGTTGTGAATATTTATCTGTTTGTAGAATTTGAAGTGATGTATTTTATCTGTTGAACCATCCACCATTCATTTTCTCTTAGTCTACTCTTTGCACTTTTTTGCTAAGTCAATATTTGATTTGTTGCTAATATTTCTTAGATTTTCTTCTTTTAGCGACAGTCGACAGACATTCGTGCATTAGCAGATCTTTCAATTTGGAATAGTGCCTTTTTTTTCTTTATATCGAGTCTTACGTGTTAGAATTGCTTATATAATACAATTTCTACAATTACATTTTTATATTTGAGTTTAAATACATAATTATAGCAAGGGAAATTCCCATCATATTCACATACTCCTTCAGTATAGCACCAATATTATATTTAAACTACAAATATTCTCACTACTCAAAAATCAAAATCAAAACTATTGCTTCAGAAAAAACAGATGACTACTCATTATAGAATCTCTAGAATTGCTTTATAAAAAGGGTGACTGTCGAATTTTAAAGGTGAAAGCCAAGGGTATAGCTATAGCACGCCTGGTGGGACTCGAACCCACAATCGCCTGATTAGAAGTCAGATGCCTTATCCATTAGGCCACAGGCGCCTCACATTTTAGCGGTTAAATTTTATACTTCTTCTTTGATTAAAATTATGTCCACTTTGATACCTCATCTTCGCGACTTGGACTATACCTCCCTCTACCTAAAGCATAATCATATTATATTTTTTTTCTTCAGAGGTTCATTAATATACTTATGTCGTCTTTTATGATGCCATCCTATGTAAACAGCTGTTTTTTTTGGTATTCTATGAGTACATATTTTGGCCGTGCATGTTTTAATTTGTTCTGTACTTTTAATAATTTAAAAGGTAATGTAGAAAGTTATAAATAGGATCAAATGTCGCTATTTAAATGATAATTATGCTTGGGTTTGTTAGAAAGCATTATTTAATATAGCTAGTGTTCATCTTGTGGATATGGATGTTGAATATATGTGACGGAAAATGGATGGCATTTGAGAGAGAGAGAGAGAGAGAGAGATTTTATTTTTTTCTTTTTTCTTTTTATTTTCTTTATCAAAGATTTTCTTTTTTCTTGTAGTCCATGGTTTGTGTTTGCATGTGCTGCTGGCATTTATTGGCACCACTCACCTTCCAATACTTTTAATTTCTTGCTTTATAGTTTCATTGTACCTTTTTCTATCACCTTAATTATTAACATCAGATGTTTTCTATTTTATCATTAAACGAAAGAAAAGCACTTATATATTCTAGCTAGAGTGGCCTAATTAGTGAATTACATATGCTATGGCCAGGTGATATGAAGCCACGAAAAGAAATAAGGCAACCAATTGCAACCACTGAATAACGAAGTTGATTTAATTTAAATTGAATTCTTATTCAAAACTAAAACATTTACAATGGATAGAAATAGAATGTTAAATTTGCTCATCATTATTGGAGCCCTGCCTGCAACTGCTACGTGCTTCGTTTTGGATTGAGGTTTGTGTTTTAGGGACTATATATGATGCTTGTTATAACGTTACGACCTTTGCTACACAATTTCTCACGAATTTTGTCTAGGTTGCACCCTGGGTCCACCGTGATCATCACTTGCTTTTTCTCCATATTATACACTCGGTTTCTAACTTCTATATTGTGCCAAAAAAAAAAAAAATTGTGTTAGAAATATATATTAATTAGAGTGTGGTGAGAAAACTTGTTATTGTAAGAAATAGGGGAACAAAAATGTGCTTTTAATAGTTATCGTGTTAAATATGTGACCGCAACATAAATGTTTAATTAAATATGTTATTCTAGCACATCTTCCATTGTAGCGTAGCACAAGCAAGATTATTGTGTTGTACAACTTCACTTAATTATCCATGTAGCATAAACAAACATAAACGCATTGAACAATCGAGATTAAATTTTCAACCATTGATCTACTATAATCAAAGGCCTAGAGTCATTCATATTTACTACAAAATTTACTCAATTGCCCGAATCATTCACTATACCACTATACCTACAAATAAAAAAGCATTATTGTGAGTGTGTGTGTGTGTTGGCCTAGTGGTACGAGGTTAATGCCCGAGGCCAAAGGTCTCGGGTTCGAGTCCTCCGTGACGCGGCCACTTAAAAATTTATGCATTTATTTATCCAAAAAAGCATTATTTTGTGTTAGTGTGTTTGGTTGTTAGCCTAATGGTAGAGCAATTACTATTTATGTCAAAAGGCCTCAAGTTCGAGTTCGAACTTTAAATTTATTTGTTAGTAATTAATTGACAAAAAATATTACTAGTATTTTTTAATTTTTGGATCAAGTAACAAAGAAAATCACATTTTTTTATACAATTAATTTTGCATATTTCTTACAAACGTTTGGGGCAATAATGTAATCATAAGGATGTCTAACAATTAGCACTACAATTATTCTTTTGATAATTATCTTAGTGTGTTTTCTATTTATCTATACTTTTGAAAGGATTGTTGTAGTGGTTTTGTGTTACTTAAAGAGACTAATAATGCTTCCTTTATATGTAATGTGCATGAGTGTGTGCGTTGTAAACCCAGAAAATTAAAAAGATTTAGAAAGGCATTTTACATGCGAATGCAGTATAAATATATTAGCTAGCTGGGTGATTAAGGAGAAAGAAATAAGTGTTTGTTTAACAAATGGAAGGCATTTTGTATGTGGAAGCTTAAGGTAATGATGAGAGACTTACGGGGAATTTGGCAAAGAATTTTTCTGACTTTCTTGTAGCAGTTTGGACAGTCGAGATCAACATTTAGGATCATTGCATATGGCTGCAAACAATTAATATTCACCAAATTAGTCAAGCATCATAATTTTATCTTTTGAGAAGCTAGCAATTGCATGAAGATGAAAAGGGAAGAAGTTGGGTCAGACATATTCCATGAGAAGAGAAAGAGAGAGAGAGAGCCCTTTGATTAATGAATGAATGTGGTATGTATAGAGCAGTGTCTGAGAGTTGAATATTTATTGATCATGCACGTCCTAATTAATTCATCCCTTTTTCGTGTTTGCAAGTGGTGGCATTAATTGCCTGGCACGACTCACCTTCCAATATTCTTTTTGTTTCATTCATCCATAGCTATGTAGAAATAATTAATCATTTTATTAGTACTGTAATAGTAAATGGATTAATCCTCAACCTACATAGCGTAGTGGATCCGACGTGTTGTTAGATTAATTTAATTAAAGCCTTCCTTTTCTGAAGGGAGAGCATTTGCGTGTTGTTGAGCGATGGCTGCTGCTCTCAACTTTTTTTGTCCAACACCTATCAAAGATAATTAAATCTAAATAAAAAAAACCTTTTCAGATGATAATTATATATATGAAATCTTCAAATGCGAGACTAATTAAAGTAACTTTATATACGCGACTAAAATAATTTAATTAAAGCATGCATGCGATATATAATTAAGTAACTGTAATCCATTACGACTATAGGTAAAATTTCTCATTTTTTTCACTAATTAAATGATGATGTTTCCTACACATGTGCCTTAAAAGTGGTTTTTTCTAATTTGCTGCCAACATATAAACGAGAAATCATACAAAATCGTGATCTATTTTTCTTCTCCTCATCACATGACATTAACCAACGTATCATCTTATGTAATTACACTCGAAAATAATATTTATGCAGACGAGATTTTGTCTGGAAGGGAATCAGTTACTGCGAGATGATAGGTTTTTGGTTATATGCAAGACCAAGTAGCTAGTCAACTATAAATAGAACAATAATTTTTTGAAAAAATAAATCAATTCTTTTTTCTTTCTTTTGTGTGGTTAATTAATTGGGTATATAGAGTGATGACCACTTTATTGAAAATTAGTAAATTACATTATGATGGGAGGATTTTGCAAAGAAAAGTCTTCCTGTAGCAGAATGGACATTTAGTTAGCTGCAAATGCAAGCATATAGTATAATTTTATTCTTCATTTGTCGAGGTGGGACGACAAACAAAGAAGCTGCTCCCATTTTTTCATTTTTTTCTCTACTCTGTGCTGGCATTTATTGGCGCGACTCACCTTCCAACATGTATTCTTTCTTAGTATATATGCACTCATATATACATTTTATTTTAGTAACAACATATATTCATTAATACTCTGTTCGTATTTTTGTAAATGTTCCCGGCTCTCTCATACAAATACATAATTTTATTATTTATAGCCTTATTGATTATTATTATTATTATGATTATTAATGCATACATACAATTAATTATTAAATTGCAAATAAAAAATACTATTAAGTATGAGTAAAAATGGAAAATGTCACTAAGTTACGCTAGAGTTCTGAATTCTGAATTAAGATACGGAGTAGTTAAGAATAATAAGAAGAAAAAATTAGATTTGAAAAATGAAGAGTTGTTACATTATTGATTGTCATAATGCTGTGTGACGGAGCGACGGCCGCTTTTGTAAATTTTTTGTTGTCGTTGAAAATACCGTATTTTGGCATCACTCCATGGCCATGCCTAGTAAAAATAATTAAATAAAAAATAAAGCCTTTTGAAGTAGTAAATGTTCTACTAGTAGTTAAGCGAGATTTGAAATGAAAAGTAACTTTAACGAAATACTGTACTAATATATTGTATAACATGAACCGGATAATATAATTAGAGCAAATATATTAAAATTAAACTGATTGATGACGGCAAGGCGGCGCTCCGTCGGAATCTCCCCGGAGGCATGATGGTTACTCAATTTGCCGAATATGCCGCGCTCTTCGTCGCCTAATTTTCACCGTCTTCATTTTTTGCTCCTTTTTCCACAATAATTTTGTAGTTTAATTTCACAATTTTCCTAAACTTTCCGGTTACAAATTCAATAATGATATTTTTACAGAAATCAACAGGGAGTAGAGAAAAGATAAAGGAGAGATTTGAATACTTGGAGATATGCTGGTTGGAAGAAAAGAGAAAGATATTTTTTTACCCAAGTCTCAAAAGATCCATTTTTCAAATTTGCTACACTCTATATCCATTTCTTTTTTAATAATTTATTTAGTCAAATGTTCCTCAAATCTCAAGCCTGACTGATTGATTCAACTTTTGTTTCTATTCACTGCACAAATATGCATACATGTATAAATTTCTATTTTTGTTTCATTAAGTATAAATGATTAGATTGTGCAAAAAATAATGAGGGAATGCCATTTTTTGCCCACTTTTATAAGCCTACACTTTTTTTGCCCACTTTTATAAGCCTACACTTTTTTTGCCCATTCTAATATTTTAGTCAATTATAAAGTACATTTTCCTTACACAAATCTTACACACTCTTACACACTCTCCCTTTTTCGAATTCCCATGCATGAATTGACCGAGAATCATCAAGATTCTCTACTTTTTGAAATTAATGTGTGGTAAGGGGACAAAAAATGTTGTTGGAATTAAAGGAACCGACACCTACTACCCGCCACGTCAGCGGTCGGACAGCCTCAGTCAACAAGAATTAATTCAAATCACTGATTGACAAAAGAAATTACGGGCGGACAGCCCGTAATTACGGTCGGACGGGCGTTACACAAATTACGGGCGGACGGAATAAAAAATAAAAAAAAAACTGACTTGTTATTAGGGTTTAGAAATGGGCGGACACTCCATTATTGTCGCTATCACACAAGAGAGAGAAAAAGAGAGAGATAGAGGGACAAACGGAGACGGAGGCGGCGACGGCGACGGCGGGAGAACAACTGCTTGCACCGGCGACAGAGAGAGAGAGAGAGCGTAGGGCAGAGAGAGAGAGAGAGAGAGGGTAGGGCACAGACGAATTCGGGGGCAGCGGCGGGAGTACAGCGGCGGCGGGACAGCGGCGGCGGGAGTACAGCGGCGGCGGGGCGGCGGGACAGCGGCAGCGGCGGAGCGAGACATTTGGCTGCGAGAGGCGGTTTGAAACAACCAAAAATGGTTAGTGCAATGCTAACTTTTTTGAAAGATTAATGCATAATAGTTCCCTCGTTTTGTTTTATTCGATACGTTTTTCTTTGGATTTGCACACGTGGTTATGTATTTGTGCAATTATTTATTGAATTAGAATATAAAATTCCTAGCGATTTGTTTACTGTATTTGTTCGACATGTTCCGTCTATTTATTGGAATGTGAATTTGTTTTATTCGGTTTTGCGCACGTTTTTCTTTCGATTCGGGCACGTTGTTTATTCGATTGAATCTGAAATTATACACCAATTGAGGTTGACCTAGTTTAGTCCGACA
>JAYJMF010000036.1:3175858-3190222 GCA_036873715.1 Salvia sclarea | reverse complement strand
TTCTATCAAGCTCTCAAAGCAAGCATATAGAGTATAAGCTCAAGTTCTCAATCTCATCTTGTTCGTTGGAGCTCGCCAGAATTGTGGTGCTACATCCGTCGAGACGAAGCCGTTTTATCTTTGGAGACGTCACGCCTGAACCGAGAGCACTACCAGGGCGTATCTCGTCTTACGGAAAGAGGCCTTCCTCGATTCGGCAATTTGTTATACTACGGTTTTATTTTAATTTCATTTGTAATTTCCATTTTTTGTTATTTCCGTATAACTCTCAATCTCCTACATTTCTATTTCATTGTAATACGCCCGGCAAGTTCTATATTTCTTACACAGTATTTGTTGTGAGCGATTAACCCGAGCTCAACACATTGCTTCATACCAGGAGAGAAACGAACCTTCACACTACATGTTGAAAAAATAATTTAATTTTCAAAAGTCTTTTTATATTAATAATACTGTCTTGGGTGAATTAAAAAAAAATGCACTCTTCATCTGTTAAAGTTTACAAATCGAACTTTGACTGCTTCCAATAGGACTTTCCTTATTCATAAATTCCAGACATAAAATAAATTGCGACAGAAGCTGAATATTCGTTATACTTTGCCTAATAGTTTTACATTAGTGGTTGTGAGATTAAGAAAAGGGCAGCAATAATAAACAAAGAAGAGAGAATATCCTAAGAGAGCAACAAAGAGAAAAAAAGTGTTGTTCTTATGTAAACAGAGCATGTGGGTTAATGGCCCCATGAAAACTATGAAACGGGACGGATTAAACAACTCCCCAACTTCACTTTTATATAAAAAACAAAGATATTTTGCTTATCTCTATCCCACTAAACATGGTCGCACAGTGGCGGACGTAGAAAAACTTATTGGTAGGGCTATATTTAGTTGAAATTTTGATATGAAAATATTCCTATAAATTATTGTGGTGGTAGGACTTTTGCACAATAAATTATCTAAAATATCAAAAATTTAATAATTTCATAAGAATAAAAATCAAAGATTATCTTACTAAGTAGGGGCTTGAGCCCCTCCATGGGGCTTCCTAGATACACCACTGTGGTCGCGTCAGAAAGAACTCGAACCTGAGACCTTTGGCCTTGGGCATTAAGGTAATGCCACTAGGCCAACACATGCAAATATTTTAGTATTAATATTATATTAAAGCAACTTTTTTAAAATTTATTTAAAATCAGAGGACAAAATCTAGTTAGTCTTCGTCATTTATTGTGACTTGTTAATATATCGAGAGGTGGGTGTCTTTTTTCCTTTCCCTTTCTCTTGATTTTAATACGAAAATAAGTGAGTTGATTTTAAAGTATTTGATTAGGAAATTCGAGAGATGGTTAATTGCTACCTCACCAGACTGACAGACTCCCTAATATGGGTTAAGCATCAATCTAAGTCAATAGAAATCCATTATGGAGGGCTTTGCCTTAAAATATTAATATTTTAATAAACTTTTGCAGAGCCCGCGGGCTCTGCATTGATGACCTCCATGTTGGAGGTCATCTCATTTTATATATATTTCTTTATTGAATTTAAATAATTAAAACTATGTAATTAATTAGAATTAATAAATTGTATTGAATATTTGGAAAATTACAATACAATTTTGTAATAAATAAAAATAAAAATAAGACTAATTTCAACGACCGAAACGTCTCCACATCTCTTCGATCATGTCGTGTTCGAGCTTGATATATTTTTTTTTCTTCTCGACGCTCGCCGTTCTTCCTGCTCTCGTATTTTGGCCTCCTCTGCATCGATCTCCTTTTGTAATTGAATGGCACGAAACGCCAATGCTCGACGTTCATCACGTGATAGATTCATTTTTTTGAAAATTGGAGGATTGAAGATAATAAAATGGTATAGAAATGAAGAAAGTTGGAGGATTGGTGTATGAAATGAGGTAAAAAATGGGGTATTTATAGTTGAAAATTTGAATTTAAATTTTAAAAAAAAATAATAATAATAATAAAATGTCAACGGCTAAGATGACGTGGCGCAACGGGGTGGCGCCGCGTGGCGGGCGACCGCCGCACCTGGGCGGTCGCACCACAGCCCGCGCCCGCCACCCCGTGCCGGTCTCCATCGGCCATTTTCAAGCGGCGCTCCGCGACGGCCGCGGGCGCCGCTGCGGTCCCTCTAAGTATGTTTTTTATAAAAGAAAAATGGTAAATACATGGTGGCAATTAGGCTGGCCATATCAACTTTTTGGAGTCGAAAAATAGATGGGGATACAAACTCTGTAATTCATTAATTGATAGCTACGGAGAAAAGAGTTTAAATCTAAAGTAATATTTATCCATTTCTTACTACAATATTTACTAAGAACTCAAACAAATTTTATATATATATTCGAGGATTTAAAATTTTAAACGTATGAATAATTGTCTGGAAAGCACCAACAAGAAGACAAACATAGAAAATACAGACAGCTAAAAGGATAGTACTGCTCTCTCAAGTCTCAAATCAATTCACTGTAATTTATAAAATTCCTAATTTACTCACTTTCGCTGATATAAGATTATAAGTTTATTTTAGTCATAGTTTTAGCCGCGATTCGCTCTAAATGTTACACATTCAATTCATATTGTTCTATATCGTTTCATATTGATTTGGTTGGTAGAATTGATTGTTCGTCGATTTTACGATGGATTTTTCATACTTTCTCCATCCTAAATATTATATAGGATGGTTGAAATTGAAATTGGAATTGGAATTGGAATTGGAATTGGAATTGGAATTTTCATAAACATTAAGAAAGCTATAGACGTAAACTTCTTAAATATATATCCATATTTATTCTTTACCTTAAATTAATACTAAAGGAAATCAATTTATATATTTGAGATACATTAGTAAATGAGTGAAAAGAATTATCTAGGAGAAGACTTTGTGAGACCTGGAGAGTTATGTAATTTCTTGGTTTGGCTCGTGTTTTAATAATACTAGAATTTGCCCTCGTGCGTTGCACGACAATAGTTATAATATAATAAAATAATAGTTATAATTACAATTATATGAAAAGAGTTAAAATATCTAAATATGTAGAATATATATCATTTGTAATATCAATTAAAACGAACTATTGATATATTGACAAACATAACCTAGAACGCGATGCAGGATATAACATATCAAACTAAATAATTCAAACGCTAATTGAAAGTATAACTATTAATCATGTATATAATTTTTATAATAGTAAATTAATATAAAAGTTTATGTCACATTACCCAGAAAATATAATATATATCTTATATATGTATATTTATTATATAGTGATGCAGGTAATGGACGGTTATAATTCTCAAAAGTAATGTATGGTTATAGGAAAATTAAGTAATTATCAACAAAAGTAATGGACGGTTACAATTATTTAAAATATTAAAAAATAAAATGATAACCTTCAATTTTCTTTAAAATTATAATAAATTTTTTATTTGTGACTAGTTTATTATATAGTATATATCAAATTAAAGATATTTTTATTGATCTATAATATGATATGCATATTTAATGTTTTCTATTAATTATATTATTTTAATTTTAAATTAAAGGTAAAATAAAGTTTAAAAAAAATCTAATAATTCGCATTCTCTCTCTCTCTCTCTCTCTCTCTCTCCCCTCCAATAAATTGTCATTCAACCCAAATCAATTTCAAAATGATTTCAAATCAATTTTCTAATTTGACTCCACTTTAAATATAGTATAGATTTCCTTTTTTCCGGTAAAAAAAAAAAGTAAATGAGTGAAAAAACTGTTTTGAATTTCAGTTTCAATATTTGGAACAGTCAAAGAATCAAAAATATTCATGTGACTGGGTGCTAATAGTTTCTGATCTTGTTAAAAGCGGTGAACTACAAAAATTGCATTGGCTCATGTTGAAGGAAATACAATTACAAAAGAATGTACTTTTTTATAATTAAATATTGAAGAAATTTAAAGTTGGGATCTCGAATCTAGATATCGGGCAATAACTTTCTACCAAGAGGCCAACACACGTTATATATAATACTATTTGTCCCATATACGTTATGATTTAGGTGAGTAATGAAAATGAAATAAACCAAAAAAGTTAACTAGTCCAAGTATATATTGCAGAGGGTTTTTTTTTAATTGGATAAAACAGAGGCTATATTGATTAATCACAGACGGTGGCCCTTAAAGTCACATATATAAATCTTTTGCATATATATACATTTGTGTCTAGAAGTAAAATGCTGCATATTTTTTAAATAAGTTATAGACCTGCCCAATGTGAAAATCATCATCATAAAGTATCATCATCATCATCACAAAGTATTACGGAGTTTAATTTATAAAATTGCATATATGATACTTACTCCCTCGAGTTTTTCTCATGAATACTGTAGGAAAAGATCGAAAAAGCATACCTCTTGCTTTCATCTTTGATTTCAATTGTAAAATTACACTGCATATTGTTCAAATCAATCATTTTACTTGCTAATTCTTTTTGTTTAATTTTTAGATAAGTAAAAGAAGTTATAACCCAATATATGTGAGAATAAAAGTAATGCTTATTATGTTATAACAAAGTAATGATTGTATGTCAATATATGTGAAATTACAAAGTAATGCTTATTACGTTATTATTAACAATTTTACTTTATTATCAATTTTCGGCAACTGAGTGTTGACTACCATACAACATATATATGCTATGCGTAATTAATTACGTTAAAATTAAAGGGAAAAAACGTAATTGAAAAATCATTGGAAATTTGGAATGCTACAGTAAACGGCCTCCGAAGAGTAGGACTAGTAATAACAGGTAGTGCGTGTTCCCTTTGATGGAAAAGATTTTCCATTTCTGGAGTACATATTTTGTGAAGTAGAAAAAATATCATGTTATTTTTTTTTGTTTAGATACGTTTTATCTTATATTCACTCTATTTGTGGGTAATATTACAATGGAGTTTTGGTGTGTTAATAATTAATAGTGGTTCCGACTTTTCTGTCATATATTTTTTTATGGTGGAAAAATATAGGAAATGTTATTATATTAATTTTCATAATAATATTATCAATAATTGAAGTGGAAAAAAAGAAGATAAAAGTGACATACCTAGAAAAAATTCTCATTGTGATTAGAGAAAATAGTCTTACATTATGAGAAATGTGTGGAAAAGACCACTACTTATTCTTACAGTATTTAACTTTTGAATAAGGAAAATTATCTACAGTATAGACGATGATAAGGAGAATTTGATTTGGTTTAGAGGATTTGAGGAAAATTTAAATTGAAGATTTGAACTTTGAGAAGGCTTAAACTTGTGATAAAAAAAAAAAAAAAGTGGTGAGAGAAATAAAAGGAGACAGAGTCAATTATTTGTGTGAGTGTTGAAACCCCACCACCACCACCACCACCACCTCTTCCTTTTCCCTCCTTGATATCCCTAAACCCAAAGCACATAAATCTCGCCTCCACACTCTGAATTCAAAACCACCCCAATTCTCTCTCTCTCTCTCTCTCTCTCTCTTCACACTACATCAACAAAAGAAAACAATGGTTATTCTTGAAATTCTCCTTCTAGTTGTCCTCCTCCCCGCCGCCTTTTCTGCCACCGTGACCACCACCTCCTCCGGCCACGCAATCCCATTCCCGCACTACGAGCACCTCAACATCAAGCAATCCATCGCCGCCACCAAGCTCCGCCCACCCTCCGCCACCGCCTTCTCCGACTCGAAAACCTCCCGAAAGATACCATTCAAGAACAACGAGACCGCCGTGAAACTCCCGCTTCTCCACCGCGACAAGCTCCCCTCCTCCTGGCACAAGGAGCACCGGCGGCGCTTCGAAGCCCGCATGAAGCGCGACGCCGGGCGCGTGAGCAGCCTGATCCGGCGCACCTCCGGCGGCTACGAGGTGTCGGAGTTCGGGGCGGAGGTAGTCTCCGGCATGGAGCAAGGGAGCGGCGAGTACTTCGTGAGAATCGGCGTGGGCAGCCCCGAGCGCAGGCAGTACATGGTGATCGACTCAGGCAGCGACATCGTGTGGGTCCAATGCCAGCCATGCAGGCAATGCTACCAGCAATCCGACCCAGTATTCGACCCGGCGGAGTCGGGGTCCTTCTCCGGGGTGTCATGCAGCTCCTCAGTCTGCGAGCGCGTGGAGAAGTCGGGGTGCCATTCGGGGGGGTGCGGGTACGAGGTCTCCTACGGGGACGGGTCCTACACGAAGGGCACCCTCGCCTTGGAGACCCTGACGGTGGGCCACACCACAGTCCAGAACGTGGCCATCGGGTGCGGCCACACGAACCGGGGCATGTTCGTGGGGGCCGCCGGGCTGCTCGGTCTGGGCGGGGGATCCATGTCCCTCGTGGGTCAGCTGGGTCTGGCCTTCAGCTACTGCCTCGTCAGCAGGGGCACCGCCTCATACGGATCGCTCCAGTTCGGCCGATCCGTACTGCCCGCCGGGGCCGCCTGGGTCCCCCTTCTCCAGAACCTCCGGGCCCCCAGTTTCTACTACATCGCCCTCTCCGGCCTCGGAGTCGCTGCCACCCGCGTGCCCCTATCCGAGGACACCTTCAAGCTCTCCGACTCCGGGGACGGCGGGGTCGTCTTGGACACGGGCACCGCCGTCACGCGCCTCCCCGCCACCGCCTACGCCGCCTTCCGCGACGCCTTCTTGGCGGAGACGACCAACCTGCCACGGGCCGCCGGAGTCTCCATATTCGACACTTGCTATGACTTAAACGGCTTTCTCACTGTTAGGGTCCCCACGGTGTCCTTCTTCTTGTCGGCCGGCCCAATCCTCACCCTTCCCGCGCGGAACTTTCTCATTCCGGTGGACGACCGGGGCACATTCTGCTTCGCCTTCGCGCCGTCGCCTTCCGATCTTTCTATTATTGGAAATATTCAGCAAGAAGGCATCCAAATCTCTTTTAATGGGGCCAATGGATATGTCGGCTTCGGCCCCAACGTTTGCTGATAATCTTTCTTCATATGTTTTATTTATCCAGCTTAGCTATAGTAGTATATAGAGTGATACTTTTGTTTTCTGCTCGTGGAGGTCGATGTAATGTAATAAAAGATTGTTAAGTTAAACGATCAACTTTCTCTAATCACTTTTAGCAGCTATTATAGATTAATTGAACTAAGTTTATAAGATGCATTAATTACAGCTATTCAGAGTCAAAAACCAAAACACACTTTGTGATTTATAGCTAAAAATTGTAGTCAAAAAGTTGATGGACAAAAAAGGCATTTACTTGGGAATAAGAGAGCCTTTTTACACCTAAAGAGGAGTCCAAGAGGTCCCCCTCTCTTCTATATCTTCTCTCAAATCTTCTGTTCATCATTCAAAATTCCTATCACGTCCTCAATTTTAATGAAATAGGATCAATTCAGATACTCCCTCCCTCCCTCCCGCTGAAGTTATTACGTTTCTTTTGGACACGAAGTTTTAGGAGAGCTGAAAAGTAATGTAAAGTGATAGATAGGAATATATATTATTTAAAGTTGTGTGGGTGATAAAGTTGTCTCAAAAAGGAAACGTAACAATTTCATTGGGACGGCTCGAAAAGGAAAACATAACAACTTCGACGGGACGGAGGGAATAATATTTTGTAGATATGAATTTTAACTAATACTCCTAACTATTTATTTTGTTATCATCTAGATGGCAAAAAAGAAAAATATTGTTCTTAATAAGTTTTGACTGTCTATCAATAGAATTCAAATGTATGAAAGAAAAAGAGTCTTGTGTGAGACTGTAAGATTTGAATTAGTTCTCATACTTGAGTGACATATCTACGATTGATTTTGCAGGTATTAACATTTACAAATATATTTTTGAAACATTGATTTGGTTTGGATCTTGACTCATCATGGTAAGATCGTCTCACTTGAATTTTTCTCACAAGGAAAAAAAGAATGAGCTAATAGAGTTCCCAAGTTGGGTTTCTTTTAAGATAAAAATAATTCAGCAAGTAGCTCCAACATTGCGAAATATACGTGGAAAAGAAAGTATTGCAAGTTTTTGTAATGATTCTATCTCTATTCATTTTGTTTGTCGTGAGATGATATATTGACTAGTATATGATATATGTATATCATGAAAAGTATATGGATTAATATTCGGCCAAGTTAGGATTTTCATTTGCAAATTAAGGAAGCCCTCCACAATGGGGTGATAAAGGTAATTCAACAACTGTGCATTTCTACCAATGAGTGAACATAATTTGATGACCCTAACCTTGATGGACACTTTTTGGCCTACATTTTGTAACCCTGCAAGATTCCTTTCTCAATCTCAAGAAGAAGAAAAGAGATGGGTAAAAGAGCAGCATTCAAATCATGAGGAGGGAGCCACCACCTTTGGTGGACATGTGAAGCAATCACAGGACTTATTGTATGCCTTTGATGTGTTTTATGTTTAACCTACCTTGCACCTCCAAAATCGGATCGATTTAATTTACTTAATTTTATTGCAATTCTTGTTTTTATTTACTTGTGTTTATCTCTTCTTTCTTATACTCACTCCGTCCCAACGAAGTTGATACGTTTATTTTGGGTAAGGAGTTTTAGGAGAGTTGATAAGTAGTGTAAAGTTTTGATAGAAATATATAGTATTATTAAAATCGTGTGAGCAAAAAGATGTTTTAAAAAGGAAACATAACAGCTTCGTTGGGACGGTCTGAAAAGGAAAACGTAACAATTTCGGTGGGACAAAGTGAGTATATCTTGAAAGCTTATGTTTAACCTATACTTATTTTTGGTTATGTGGTTCGTGCAAAAATGGGTACACGAAAAGTAGTTTGCACCTCATATTTCCTTTCTTGGTTAAGAATTTTGATAATTTGAGAATAATATATTGATGATATAATCTTGTCCAACAAAGAATTAAGTCAAATGAAATCGAGGATTTCACTACATACTGCAACCTTCAAAACCGCCACATTTCGGAGCAAGATTGAGCTGATTACAATGTACAACTTACCAGTAACAATCAAAATTTGACATGAAATCTTAAAGATCCAAACCCAAATAAGATGGTCATCAAAAAGTGGGAAAAATTGTAGAACACAAATAAACTAACCAAAATAATTCAATCCTTTCATACCAACTGAAAAACAAATTCGTAGAACGGCAGAAGAGTGACCAGATGAAAAAAGCAAAATCAACAGACAATTTAGAGATTATTTTAGTGCACCTCAAAATTAAAATTCATTATAACAAACGACCAAAATTTCCAAAAGTTAAAATTGTGAATAGACTCGAAGTCATATGATGTCCACGACCTAATGTGCCTGAGATAACAAAAATGCCAATATCCTAAAATGCCAACAAAGGCAATTCCATTAAAACAAAACAAACAATCAAAATTGACAAAAAGGGGCTTTGGATTACTTAATTTACTCATCATCCTCTTCGTCCTCATCATCATCGTCGTGCCCAGCAGCAGCATTCAGAGCATTCAACCTCTCAATCAACTTGGCCTTCCTCTCCTCGTAAGTCAACTTCTTAAGGTTGTATCTGTAAAGGTAAAATTGCAATTTAGACTTAGATATATTTCATTTAAATTAAAGGAACGTCTTCAAGATTATCAGAATAGTGTTGCAAGATGAATTTTCCAAGAGCGTATCTTATAAGGTTTAAACAATTATGGCTTACCTCTTGTGCTCCTTAGGTGCCGGCTTCTCAGCCTTCTTTTGAATAGGATTAGCTCGAATGGCAGCATGGACCTTCTTGTACATCTCCTCAATGTTATCTGCCTCAATTCCCCTCTTGATATATTCACTAAAGTGAGTCTGATACTTCTCAGGCTCGTCTTCTGTCAAAGTCTGCAAAATTGTGTTTTGTATCGTTGTTGGTCAACATTGATCCAGAATAGTATATATGCATTGACAAATGAAAAGATCGCAAAGCAAGACTTACATTCATGTAAGCAGCAACATGGCCACCATAGATGTACTTCCGATGCACCTCAGCATCAAGTTTTTTGCTATCTTTGCTAAATCCAGCAAACCTCTTCTCACTGTGGGGAATGTCAACTCCAGCATCAAGTGCTCCCTGCATCGCAAGAACAGTCAAGTAAGAATATACTTAATATAAGAACTGCACCACCATTTTTCATACATAATATTTATTTAGGAAACAACTAAACATAAGGCAAAGCATAAAGAATATATGGCTGAAAATATAACAAAATAAAATACATACAGCTACACCCTTAGCAGGTTCACGGAGCGAGATAACAAATCTGAATCAAAACAAAAATTTACCTTGAGTGCACCAAAAACGCGGTTACCGGTTGTGGTCTTCAACAGGCCAACATCAAGTAGAGCACGGAAGGGCCTCCTGCTGTCAGCTGGTTCAACAGAGTAATCCTCTCCAGTGGCCTACAAATTAATTTTAATCAGTAACTCTGTACCCCACATCATTGAATAACTAAAGCATAAATATAACATACATGGCATACTATTTCTCACAGGCATTTTTAATGTGACGGTGAGTGAGATAGGATCCAGACAAACTAACATGCTAATAATAGTGTATAGCTTCACTGTCAGGAACAAGAGAAGTCAAGTGACAAGTTACCTCAACATTTCCTTCATACTCTTCATCCAATTCAAGCTTCTTCAGTACACGTCGGCCCAAGAGAAGACCAGTGCAATAAGCTAGATGACAATAATGTGAGATTTTTTTTGTAATCATAAAGAACGAAATACGAAATCAATAGCTAGAAATTATACCAGCAGCATAATTGGTTAGGCCAACTTCCAGTCCATAACCAGGCAGCTCATGTGCATAAGCAGAAGCAAGAACATGGTCTCCGGCAATGCTAGCGGATAAAATTTGGGCAATTATATCTTTGTTGGTCTAAGATGGAGGTTAAGGTACTTGGCATAATGCAACTGAATTAGTCAACAATTGCCAACTAACAATTAGCACCAGATAACATGTGCCAGATCATAACTCAAAACTCTGTTTCATATCAATGAAAGCAATACTGGAAAGAAAATATAACAATACAAAAGACGAGGGCCAAAGGATACGAATCGCACAACATAACGGAACTTGGGAGTATTGTACTTGTTCTTGTCCTGATTTATAAGGCGAATCCTAGCCCGATAGTCAGTTTTCCCCTCTGCATTAAAAATTAACATGAGTCATTAGACATTGAAACCAGCAATTAATCACAAACAAACTTCAAAGACTTACGTCTCCTTCTCTTGAATTTAACCTGAAACCGCTTGAAGTAAGCTCTAGACTTTTGGGCCTTGACAAACACCTGCAAAGAGGAGCAGTTTATATCAGCTAATATACAGCATAAACTAACCGCGATGAACATAATCCATAAATCATTCCTTTCAAAAACCACCAAACGTTATATCAACATGACAATGAATAAATGAAAAATTAACTCCAATTAAATGCTAAGAATGTTTGAGAAAAATCAACTATGACCCCAAAAATCAAAACAAAGAACAATAAAATTGGACAAAAAATCACAAACATAACAAGTAAATAAAATCATGAACAAAGGGTGTCACGAGATTCAAATCTATTAATAAACTATTTCCGTAAAAAATGACAATATCATGCATCATTACAGCATTGCACCAATACATACTATAGCAGCTCAAACCAATAGAATAATAATGCACATCAAAAACACACAATTATCAAAATTTAAGGGGGAAAAAAGGAAACGAACGATCAAAAACATAGGCGTTAAACATAATTTGCATCTTCAACAATCACCAAAACCGGAAAACGCGAACAATTAGAACTTTAAAATGAGAAAAGATCTGAAGTCTCACCATTTTGGCGAGAGAAAGAGAGCTCGACGGGAAGGAAGGAGAAGAAATGCTGCGGAGCAACACTCAAATAAGCTTAAACCCTAGCGCAGCAGCGGACTAAATCAGACGGCTACGATTGATTGGTTTACTGGGCCGGGCTAAAATAATAATGGGCTTTTAAAGTTGAGGCTTCGATAAAGAGTACATTTTTTTACCAAGGACATGGGCTAGTATTTCTAAGCTTTTATTTTCATGAAATAACAGCAGTAAAGAAACGTAGACATGTAGATCGTGAAAAAGGAAAACTTAGTTACATACATACGTAGATGATGAAGAGGAAAATTTAAATTGGACGTTTCAAATTTGACAAGGCATATTAAACTAGTGATAAAAAGATATTAAAAATATTTGATATCATTTTAAATCCTAAACTATTTTGACACTATAAATTATATTTTAGACTATTGAAAATGTTTTTAGAATCCTACATAGTTGACTCTGTATCAATGCCTATTTTTCAGCTTAGAAAAATGAATGTGACTCGTCGGAATGCCAACATGTATTTAATAATGTTTTTAAAGCTTATATGGCACAAATGATATTGTTTTGTGCCTCATAAGAAGAAAAAAAATCGACATCATTTGTGTCGTACATATTTTCTTTTTGTAATTCTGCAAAGCACAAACGACATTATTTGTGTAAGTAAGTTTAATTTGCTAATGTACATCAATTATAAAGTACACATTTTAGAACAATTTTAATACATAGTTGAAAAATAATACACAGTTCATGTTTTTAATTGAATTTGATTCATATTAAACATGAGTACACACTTCATATTTTTAATTTACACGAAAATCACAATTTTGAGCATGGTCCGTCCCGAAACAGTTCCAAAGCTTCAATTGTGTACTGATGAACTTCAACTGTGTGCTGCCAATTGTGTTCGCCTATAAACGCATTTATTTATGTTTTTTTCGCACAATGTAGCCCTAAGTACGAAAAAACGTATGTTTATAACATAAAAGTAACAAATCATGATGTATGTCCTAATATATTTTCAACTGTGTCATCTAGAACTTCAACTGTGTACTGAAGATCATTGCGAGAAAACAAAACAAAATCACCAATTAAACTCAGATTTAAGCATTAATCATGTCCAACGTTCATGGATTACATATCAAAGGGACCTACCGTCGTATATCGTTGGAATCTACCAAAGAAACGGGTCCACCGGAATTAAAAACGAAAATTTCGAAAGCTTGAATCTAACATGCATGTATACAAGAACTTCGTCCCCACCTATATAATCGGATCTCTCCCAATGTCCACTGTGACGTATAAGAATACGCATCGACGACATATCTGCACAATAATTAAAAAATATCAACTGTGTACTACAAAATATAATTGTGTGTCCTAGCTTCTAACTGTGTACTATTAATAGTGTACTACCAATTGTGTGCCCTAACTTCTAACTGTGTCTTTAAAACTTCAATTGTGTACTACCAATTGTGTTAGCCTAACAACGCATTTATTTATGATTTTTTCGCATAATGTGGGCCTAAGTATGAAAAAAACCTATGTTTATAATATAAAAGTAACAAATCATGATGTATATCTAAATATATTTTAAACTGTGTCTTCTAGAATTTCAACTGTGTACTGCAAATTGTGTTCTCCTAAAAACAATTTTTTTTTTGTATTTTTTTCGATTAATGTGATACTAAACATGAAAACACTTATACTTATAACATGAAAGTAACAAATCATCATGTAAATCTCAATGTAATATTAACTGTGTACTGATGAACTTCAACTGTGTACTAATGAACTTCAACTGTGTACTTCCAATTGTGTTCGTCAATAAACGCTTTTATTTATATTTTTTCTCATAATGTGGCCCTAAGTATGAAAAAACCTATGTTTTTAATATAAAAGTAACAAATCATGATGTATGTCGCAATATATTTTCAACTGTATCTTCTAGAATTTCAACTGTGTACTGAAGAACATTGCGAAAAAACAAAGCAAAATCACCAAAACTAGACTCAGATTTAAGCATTAATCATGCCCAACGTTCATGGATTACATATGAAACGGACCTACCGTCGTATCTCGTTGGAATCACTAAAGAAATGGGTCCACCGGAATTAAAAACGAAAATTTCGAAAGCTTGAAATGCTTCAAATTTGGAGTTTTTTTTCTTCTTCTTTGATTATGAGATTTTTCTTGTTTCAAAACTTTCATTTTGTTCTTACATGAGTTAAGACTCAACCTATCACCACCAACCATCTTTAATTGGAGTCAATATTTAAGAAAAAAATTGTTCCATTGTTATAATTTTACCTATATTAGGGATAATTTTATCCAAATAGGCTAAATACGTCTTTGGCTCATGATTTAATATCGTTCGTCTAGATTACTACCAATTTTTGGATTGTTATCCTGATATATATATATATATAGGGATTGGATCAAATATATCACCCTATTAAAATAAGAAATAAGATCTGATTCGTTTAATTTTCAAAATCAATGGCTAAGATTTGTGGAGATTTCATTTCTCTCTCATCTTTTCTCTCTCC
>JAYJMF010000036.1:3163578-3175758 GCA_036873715.1 Salvia sclarea | reverse complement strand
ATTTGAATTCGGGGGAAATTCAGGAAATGTTAAAAGATTATGATTTTAGCCACCAATTTTATAGTTTATGGGAAAAATCAAACTTTACCAATAATTTATAATTTTACAACCAATTTGACATGATGTACTTCAAAAGAATTGCTGTATTTCAGCATGCAAGTCCCGTTCCAAAATGTAACATGAAAATAAGGTGCACGAATATGATAATTGATTAATAGCAATTAATGGTAATCTTAGAGAAGTAAGATTCCTAAAAAAAGGAAACGAAGATAAGAGAAGACCAAAAAGAGAATTGTCGAAAGTAAAAGAATGGATGAGAGCGCAATGGGGATTTGGAAGGAGGATATGTGATTGGCGATTGTTTTTGCAAACTAACCATCCAAGTTAAAATTGTCTTGTAGAAAAGCCACTGATTTGAATTCATCTGGAAAAGAAAAAATTAATTAATGTACTTGCCAGAAGAAGACATTATTAGAGCTTCCTCTTCTTCTTCTTGGCAGACGAGGTGAAAAGGAAAAAGGAAAAGGAAAAGGAAAAGGAAAGCATGGGGTCCTATATGTTTGTGGGGTTGTGTCTGTGGCTAGCAGTAGCAGCGTTGGGTAGGGCGGAGGACCCGTACCAGTCGTACGAGTGGCACGTGAGCTACGGCACGATCTCCCCTCTGGGCAGCCCGCAGCAAGGCATTCTGATAAATGGGAAATTCCCGGGGCCGGAGATGAACTGCACCTCCAACAACAACATCGTGGTGAACGTGGTGAACGAGCTGGACGAGCCTCTCCTCCTGACCTGGTCTGGCATCCAGCAGAGGAAGAACTCGTGGCAGGACGGCACCCCCGGCACCATGTGCCCCATCCCCCCTGGCCACAACTACACCTACAAGTTCCAGGTGAAGGACCAGATCGGCACCTACATTTACTTCCCCACGACTGCCCTCCACCGCGCCTCCGGGGGCATGGGCATGCTCAAGGTCCACAGCCGCCCTCTCATCCCCATCCCCTTTGACAACCCCGCTGAGGACCACGCTATCCTCCTCGGCGACTGGTACAACATGGGCCACAAGACCCTCAGGCGCACCCTCGACTCCGGCCGCTCCATCGGCAAGCCAGACGGCATCCAGATCAACGGCAAGTCCGCCAAGGTGGGCGACCCCGACCCCCAGCCGCTCTTCACCATGGAGACCGCCAAGACTTACAGGCTGCGGGTGTGCAACGTGGGGATGAGGCTGACTGTCAACTTCAGAATCCAGGGGCACACCATGAAGTTGGTGGAGATGGAGGGCTCCCACACCGTGCAGAATGTGTACGACTCCATGGATATCCACGTCGGCCAATGCATGTCTGTCTTGATCACAGCCAACAAAGCCCCAAAGGACTACTACTTGGTCGCTTCCAGTCGCTTCTTCAAGCAAGTCCTCACATCCGTCTCCACCATCCGCTACGCCGCTGCCAAAGCCCCCGCCTCCCCCGACCTCCCTCCCCCGCCTCCGGAGAACCACGGCATCGGCTGGTCTATCAGCCAGTTCCGCTCCTTCCGCTGGAATCTCACCGCCAGCGCCGCCCGCCCCAACCCTCAGGGCTCCTACCACTACGGCGATATCAACATCACCCGCACCATCAAGCTAGCCAACTCCCGCCAGGTAGTGGACGGGAAGCTCCGCTACGCCATCAACGGCATCTCCCACGTGGACACCGAGACTCCCGTGAAGCTGGCCGAGTACTTCGGGATGGCGGACAAGGTGTTTAAATACGACCTGGTGAAGGACGAGGTGGAGCAGGATACGGAAGCAAAAGTGGTGGTGGCCCCGAGCGTGAAGAACGCCACGTACAGGAACTTTGTGGAGATCATCTTCGAGAACCAGGAGAAGACGGTCCAGACATGGCACCTGGACGGGTACTCGTTCTTTGCTGTGGCCATCGAGACGGGGAGGTGGAGCCCCATCAAGAGGAAGAACTACAATCTGCAGGATGCGGTGAGCAGGCACACAGTGCAGGTGTACCCCAACTCGTGGGCGGCGGTGATGTTGACGCTCGACAACGCCGGAATGTGGAACCTGAGATCGGAAATGAGGGAGAGGGCGTATTTGGGGCAGCAGCTCTACTTGAGCGTTGTCTCACCGGAGAAATCCTTGAGGGATGAATTCAATCTCCCTCCTACGCAGGTTCTCTGCGGTATCGTCAAGGGTAAGCCCAGCCTCGCTCTCTACAGCTAGCCAATCATATATACTGTACTCGATTCATCAATTTTTATGTTTTTCAATTTCAACTAATACCATAGCTTTCTATCTTATCATTTATGTAATCTACTAGTTAGCCAGAATTCTCAATATTTAATGTCATTTCTGCTTCTTGTACGTCATTGCTTTGCTTTTGCAACTTCTTATCAATTCCCACAAAACAAGCAAAATTTCATTCAAATAGCGATGTGAAATAAGAAAATTAAGTGCCTATGATTGCTTCTATATGCGTAAATGTAATCGTCTCATTTTGTGAACTGAAGGAGAAGAAACGAAATCAGTATAATTTGACTCATACATATAATCCAGAAGCTGAAACAGTTGGGCTTCCAACAAAAATCATCTCTGTCGCTACAAGGAAATATTAAGGATTATTTTTTTTAAAAAATTATTAATTTTCCGTACAAGCAGAAAATGCTTTGCTCAAATAAACCAGTCGACAAAGTCCCTCATGTAGCCGTTACACAAGCTCATATAGTAATATATATATAAGCAAAAGATGCTCACTCAAATAAACCAAGTTTCAACATTCATGAAAGAAGCATCCCTTCCTAAGATCCACTTCCATTTTGTAGCAGAAAACACACTTCCAATCTATTTAAAAAGACGTCTAATTAAACAAGGAGGCCAATCTTTTGGCAGAAAATGTGCTTATTCATTTATTTATGTATCGTTCATTCTATCTAGAATCAAGCTGATCAACTTTCACAAATGTACTCTGATTGAAGAAGAGGGCAGACTTATTCAGACGAAATCGAGACATGAATAAAGCAGAGCACTAGACAAGAAGCAACACAGATGCGCACACCCAATCAATCAACCACAATAAATGATGTCACAGATCACAATTGGTTTTGAGATAACAGACCGGTTCACCCATACTCTCACCCACGTTCACCTTTGAGGAGGGTCCACGGTCCTAACATTTGCACCAGTCATTCCCTCAATTCTATCTTTAGTGATCTCCACAAAGTGACCCACCATTTCATGGAATTGCTTCAGGCCAGACAGCGGGAGAATTATGGATGAACGATCTGAACCAGTAACCTGCGTTTTATGTTTTCATAAGTTTAAGGGAATCTGCACGAGACAAACTTTAATGTAACAATTTCCCCAACGTACCTCTGATATTCTCAAGAAATGACCTCTGTTGTTGCTACCCAGATCAAAGAAAAACTTCTTTTGATCAGCTCTTATCACTTTGGAGACTCCCAAATTACCTATGTCATCAGGTGGGGGCAGATCAGAAGAGCGATCAACATTCAAGTCAGCTGCTGGGGCAGATTGAGAACTATGACTTGATATAAAACCAGCCCCCACATCATCTGAAAGCCCAACAAGGCGTTCCGGGGCTTCAGAGTTCTGCTGATGCTTACACACAACCAGAAGTACATACATGAAGGTTTGCTTTCTGAGGCACTCAATAATTACAAGTACATAATGAAATAATGACTCCACATACCTGATTTGGTAGGATGACTAGCCGTGAAGTTTCATTTATTTCTCCCAATATATTTCTGAAAGCCGCCCACCCTTCATCACGAGCACTTCCAGCAGGAACAATAATAGTACTGCGGTTTCGGCTGACAGAAGCTTCAGATATCTGCAGGCATAGTCATAGTGAAAATGAAGGCTTTCAAGATTAAACTGATGTACTTAAGATAGATTCACGTTGAGAAGGTCTCTATTAACCTATGCAAGAAAATCTTCTCCTAATTAAATATCTTCCACAAGAATGCACATGGTTGGTTCATATTCCCGATTTCAGGAGCATGTTTCTGGTAAGTGGCCTTAACTTTTTTATTCCCAGTCATTCTAACGGAAAAAGCAAAGGTCATGGAAAACGATCACGACCAAAAAATTGCTAAAATACAGCACCGGCAAAGTTAATAGTACAACATAACAATAAAAAACCTCAACCTTCGAGAATTTAAATTAAGCAACACAGGAAGTATCAATATTTTCTTGCTGAAAGCTATGCTACTGTAGGTTATAAGCATTCAGAATTAAAACCTAGAAACTACTTAGTAGCACTCAACAATGTTTTTCAGCAAGTCAAGAAGCATATAGGTCTTTGCTGTGGATATGGGGAAACTGAAAAGTTGAAATTTTGTGTCATAAAAGTATAATAACTAGAAAGATAGACAGCAAACATTTTAGTTAATAACCCAACAAAACAGCCGAAAAACACACAGACAGTTTGATATTAAATCTAATGGATAAACGTATGAATCACGAATTAGACGATTTGATTCCAAAGGAGGAAAATGATACTGATCATTGCTATTCAAAGCTACAACACCATGCTCCTTTTTTTCTGAGATAAAAGACCTTCATAACTTACGAAAGATGGAAACGGTCCCCGGATTGATACAGGAAAAGGGTCATCGAAAATATAATGAATCATGCTTTCAATCAAGTGTTTAGGAGAAATTATTGAAACATGTTTAATACGCTTGCTTGTGTTTCTGGAAGAATCTGAATTAGAATATAATCACTAGGAACTTTTAGTTACTTTCTAAGAGAAGACCTTAGTGGAGGGATATGTACCATAGAATGCATAGCAAGGTTATAGCGTCTGTTTGAGGCATCGTTTTACTAACTGTGAGTCCAGGAAACAAAACTAAATCTGAGATACAACATATTTTTAAGACATCTTTTTACTAACTGGAATATTAAAGAGTTCAACACCTCACACTTCAAAAAAAATTTGTTCTTTATAGCGGTTGCCAATGCAACGGGTAATGGCGTTTACTAAATGAACAAACGTTCAATTCAAAAAAACAGAAGTAGCAGAAGCAGATAATTGCAGATAAATCATAGAGAGAGCAACTAACTTTGAGAAAACGACCCCTTCTGTTCTCCCCAACATCAAAATAAAAAACCTGCAAACAGATATGAAGAAGGAAAACTTAAAAGGATGGAACAAAATAAATAAAGGGCACATAAGCAGGGGGCAGAAAGGGGAAGGGAATGGGAGCATGGTGCGTGGGGTATATCAAAGGGTGCCTTGGTATCAAGCTGGAGTTCTTTGCTAAAGACATCCTGGTCATCGGAATTGACATAGTAATTGAAGAGATCGAGGAACCAGGCGATGCCGTTGGAAGGTACAATGATGGTGGACCTTGTCGCCGAAGTCTTCTCGGAGATCTTGAGGTAACGTCCGCGAGGATTCTCCTTGAGGTCGAAGTAGAATAGCTTGTGCTCCACCTGCAGTGTTTTGCACAGCAATTCCACATCATTCCCCCCTCCTCCTCCTCCTCCGCCGCCGGAAGAATTCCCCTCCATCTACGATGTGGAGAACGAAAGCCAACAACTTTAACCTCCAAAGACAAACAGTTACAAACGCAGGACGTCCGGCAACGACCTTGACAATCCCAAAAAAATGGAAATTGGCGAGCGTAAACAAGAAACGAATTGGCGAGACGGCGGCGGTGGTGTGCGATAGGGTTTTGAGGGGGAGAGGGCGGAGGAGGAAAGCCGTAGCTTAATTAGGTCAGTGTGAATTGCGTTGCGTTATCTAATTTTGGGGAAGGCTTGCGGTTGCGGCTGCTCACCACATGGCCTCCACCTCCGCCAACTTGCCAGCCCCTATTTCTCAATTTCCAATTATACCCTTCTCCGCTCCACTAAATTTTAGTTAAGCGAAATAAACTTTACTGCCACTGGCCTACGCTACGCTACATTTAATTACACGCAGTGAGAGCGAGTCCTCTTTCTTAGGGAGTCCTTAAATAGTTACCTCACTCAAAACCTTAACCTTCCCGCCCATTGCCATTCCTCACCGCCGGTGCTTTCTCTCTCTCTCTCCAATGCCTTCTGATTTGGGTGATGGCGCTGCTCTCATCGAATTGGATGAGGAAATCGAGGGGGACGAAATCGGCACCAGAAATTTCCGCTTCTCCAATATTGGAGAATCCGTTCCTATTCTCAAGTCCGACGGCGCCACCTCCCACTTCGACCCCCAATCCCTTCCCTCCCAGCCTTTGGCCGTCTCCGAACGCTTCGGCCTCCTCTTCCTCGCTCATCCCCACGGCCAAGGTAATTTCCTTCTTTCTATCTTTCAAAAACCAAATCACTTCTCCTTTCAAATTATTCCTACTCTTGTTTTGGGGTTTAGGGTTTTATGTTGCTCGGACCAAGGACGTGATGGCATCGGCCGAGGCCATCAGGGACAAAGAGCCAGCCCCATCACTACAGGAGTTGAGCTTCGTGCATGTTGACATTGGAAAGGTTTCGATACTGGCCCTCGCAGCTGATGATTCTTTGCTCGCTGCTACTGTTTCTAGCCACGTCCATTTCTTTGCTCTTAGTGCATTGCTTCATAAGGTATGTTGTTATCTATGCATGCCTATGGCTAGTCTGTACAGCCAAACTCCGAGCTTGGCTTCCAAGGATTACATTACATCTTCTTTGTTGCACACATATTGCTTTAGTTTAAGAACTGTCATATATTGATCAATATCCAACTGCGCTTTGTTCTCTTTGTTTCTTAATCAATTAACTAAGAATATTCTCTGTATCTGAATTATGAAGTACTTATTCTATCGTCTCTGAACAGGACCAACAGCCCTCATATTCAGTCTCACTTGATGATTCCATTTGCGTCAAGGATTTACGCTGGGCTAGAAAAGATGCAAAAGCTTATGTTATTCTTTCAACCAGTGGAAAACTATACCATGGATCCGGTCAGAGTCCCCTTACTTGTTTAATGGAAGGTGTTGATTCTGGTATGTCTTAAAAGTTAAACCTTGCTGTATCCATTTATTTTCTTAATTATCACCAGATAATCCTCACAGAAATTGCATCATTGTCTGACTTTACAGAAAGAATATTATTCACATAATCTTTTTCTTTCACGTGTCAACAAATTATTGATTTTAGGTTCTTGACTTGTGTTACAACATTTATTTGAACGAGACAAAAATCTACCTGGCAAAATGTTTTCATTTTCTTGACATCATCTTTTCTTCTTTCATAAACTCTATGATCTCCTTGCATAAAATTTGGTACCTTTTATCCTTGTATAAATTTCTCTGTCTAATGTTTCGTTTTATACATAGTTGATTGGAGTATCAGAGGCAATTATATTGCTGTGGCAAAAGACAATCTTGTCAGCATTTTATCATCTCACTTTAAGGAAAAGTTGAGATTCTTGCTATCATTCCAATCAGTCATTGGTGATGCTGATGTTAGCCAGGCTATTAAAGGTATATATACGTATATGCATATATATAATGTTTTTATGTGTATATTAACCTTCCCGCTGCTTATAGTATCCTTTACTTTGATTCTTGAGTAATATCCATCTGCACTATGTTCAAAGATTTGGATCTATTTTCACTGGTGCAATATACATGCAACCATTGTATCTGGTGTAATCAAGCATGCCGCATATAGTTATGCATTTAAGCTTCAAGTTTATCCTCAGGACCATTTCTATGCCTGCAAGCTAATGTTGTTCTGAAATTTTCGTATGCATGCAATAGATCTAGTTGGCCCTTGTTATGTGCACTAACATGTGATGGAATGGATTTGAAAGTAATTGCATGCAATAGATCTAGTTAGCCCCTGTTATGTGCACTAACATGTGATGGAATGGAGTTAAAAGTCAAATGCTGCTCTTAACAACTTACAGTAGGTATTTAAAATGCAGAAATTCATCACTTGCTCCTATATTGTGATTGGGTGATAATTATGGGTGTGTATTAGCGAGTTCAAATCTTGGATATTGTGAGTCCAGTTTGTGAAATATAAGAAATTCAGTTAAATGATACTCCCTCCGTCCCACAAGTATAGGCACTTTTTACTACTTTCGTCCGTCCCCAAAAAATAGGCACATTCCATTTTTAGTGAAAAAAACACTTTACCCTTTTATCCTCACCTTTTCACCTTATTTACATACCCCTTCTTTTTACAAAGTGGGACCCTTTTCCACTAAACACCACCATCATTTCAACTTTTATTAAAACCCGTGCCGTCCCAAGAGGTGCCTATACCTGTGGACGGAGGGAGTACTATGCATGCTAGAATTTGATGGTATATGGTGCTGAATTTTGCAATATGAAGGTTGCCTGGTTATTTCTTGTTACTTGCATTTTCAAATTCCTGTTGGGTTAATCTCGATAGATTAACAATACATTTTCCTTGACCTATGCATATCAGCATTGTGATGATAATTTGTGACCTCTATTGTAGCTCTGCCCCATCATTGAATAGTTCTTGACCAATTCATAAGTTGAGGTGGTTCTTGGTTATGTATCTAAGCAAATGTTGTCTCATTTATTTGTTCACGTCAAATAAGAATTGGTTGATTAAAGAATGCTCCCACCCCAGTTCACACACAAGCTTGCCCTTTGTGTGCCCTTTCTGTTGTATTACATGGAATCATTAGAAAAGTCTATTTGTTCCCTCATATACCATTACTGTGGATCTTGTGTAGTGGATTCCATCAGATGGATCCGTCCAGATAGTATAGCTGTTGGATGTTTTCAATTAAATGACGACGGTGAGAAGGAGAATTACATAGTCCAAGTAATCACAAGCAGGGGCAGAAGAATTACTGATGTAGGTTTTCAAATCCTTCACATTTTTTCTTGATAAAGATTTCTGTGCTGATGTTCTTATTTTATAGTTTTTCAAATACTGAGTTACCATTTCCATAGTTTTCTATAGCATTTTATTTCTTATATATTATGTGATCTTGAGAAACTAATCTTTGTCTCTGTATAGTTTCATTATTGTTGCCATTTAAAGAAGTATATGTTGTCAATGATGATCAACTTGCGTTGGATACTACTCAGACATTGTTAACATAAATAGGTATAACTGTAATATTGAAAAATGAAGTTGTCGTTTACTAACTTGTAGTATGAGAGGCTTGTAAGTTGTAAATGTTTATCTAAAAATCATCCTTACTGATCGGGTGAAGCATTGAAATACTCCGGCTTTCCTTAGTGCATAAGTTGTAGTTAAGTGCTTTTATGGGAATTTTCTAGGTTGTTTATGCTCTAGCATTCTGACCACAAAAGACCAAATAAGGTAGTGAAGCTCTGCATTATCAAACCATGTCCGCATTTTGGTTTCCGAGGTTACAATGTTTCCTCACCAAGAAAAAAGTAAAAGAAAAAGCATCTTGAATTCCTGATGCTGAATGCTCACCTAACAAGTTTGTTTTGACTTTCCTTGCTGTCACTACATAATATTATGTTCATTTAGTTTATTTGTAAACTGACTTACAACACTAACCAATGTTGTGAAAAACCCAAGGCAGGCCTCGAGGCGTTTTGCCTTGGCGAGGCGAGGCGTAAGCCTCGAGGCGAAAAAAAAAATCACAAAAATTATAAAATAAATAAAAAACAATAGATAGCACCCCAAAATCTTAAAATCATCAAATTAAAGGGGGGTCGCCGGAGGAGGGGGGGGTCGCTGGAGGAGGCGGGGTCGGCGGCCAGAGCAGGACAGGAGGAACCGGGGAAGAAGAGGCGCGCAGGAGCGCTGTTCTTTCTTTCTTTCTTTTTTTAAAATTCAATTTTATTTTTTCCATCAACTATTACTATATCTAGGGTTTTTTAAGTTGGGCTTTTAATGGGCTTGACCAATTTTATAATTATATACATATTTGGCCCTTAATTTCATAAATTTTAAACAGAAATTTGGGGGTACTCGGACCTTGCGCCTCGGACACGCCTCGGACTGCCTCGGCGCCTTTCCGCCTTGAGGCGGACGCCTCGGCTTGACGAGGCGCATGTCTAAATTTTTCCATAGAGGCTTGCGCCTTTGAGGCGCCTAATGGATGAGGCACAAAAGGCGTTCCTCGAGTCGCACGCCTCACACGCCTTTTACAACACTGGCACTAACAAGAAAACTAATATCAGGCTCAGTGCACGAGATGTGGTTTATGCGGCCAATGAGCCTGTGACATCTTCCCATCCCCTGAGGTGCATTAACCTTTTTAATTCCAATCTTCAAGTCCATGAGATTATCTATAGGTCTATAGTATCATGTTTATCACTTTCAATAACCCAGTTCAAACTTATGCTTAAAGACAAAAAGAAATCCTTTCTTAGACAGAGCAAGTTCCGTTTCAAGTAAGTATTAAACAGACGTTAGGTCCTTGAGCTCAATCTCCTTACAAAGTAACCTTTTTTTATCCCACTATTCTGTCCTCGTATATCCTTTGTTAAAATTATATCATGGACATACATTATTAGGACAACAATTTTAACTTTAAAACAAGCTGTGATCAGTTAGGCATTGATTATGTCCATTCATCACTATTGCAATTTTACTCGTGGTGGGATTTCCATATGTACTTCATTTTCTAAATCACCCTTCAGTAAAGCATTCCTGATTTCTAGTTGATTTAATTGCTAATCTGGTTTCAATTGGTGTTGAGTTTGCTAGAGGAATATACATCTCGAGATAGTCTCTCCATCAGATTGAGTGAAGCCCATAGCTATGTGGCGAGCTTTGAGCTTGTTAACTATTCATCAGCGTTACTTTTAATTGTGAAACCCCATTTACATTTCACTTATTTTTTTTCCGTTAAGATGACCAAAGATTGTGTCTCATACTCTATACAAAACCCTAAATTCTTCAATCTCAGTTGTTCTCCCTGCTGGATTTTTGAGAGATTTTTCAATTGTTTTGAGGCACATGTATTGTCATTGGATAGAAGGCTTCAAGGAACAGTGATAGGTTGTCATATGATCAACTTCCAAACTTGATTAGTGCAATGTACACCCTTTTCTAGAGCTATTGGCAGATCCATTTTATCACTAACAAGTACAGACTCATCAAGACTGAAAAGTTTCCTTACCTAAATGAACTTAAACAGATTTGGTTTGGAACTTTGGTCTGTAATGAATTATTGAGTGCATAATCTACCTTATGGGCCATTTCCTTTTTAATTTTTTAACTGAAAACGGACAGGGGTTTCACACAGTTTATGATATTAGGATCCTTAATGTTTGCAAGAGTTACATTCTGTGGAAGATTCACTGTTTGCCCAAGAGTTTTGATTTTGCTTGGAGTATGACTCTGGTAGAGGTGAATGTGAATTGCTAAGGCGATAAAGATTGAAAGAAGTGATTAGTGTTGCCTTGATGATTAAATGATTTTTATTGCTATACTTTCAAAACTGTTCTTCACTTTTGATATCCCTTTGAGTTGTAGGTTGGGGAAACTTAAAAAGTTTAACATCCAAAGAATGGTGCATTTTATTGCTTGGAGGTGTAGTAGCTATATATCTTTTTTATTGGAGGAATTCCCATTTCCTAATACAGGCACATAGGATGGACTTGTTAGGGTTATAAATAAGTTGAGCTTAGCTGGATAGTAGCAGGGTCGAGCTTGTCTCCTTGATTCTTACTTATCCTCGGGCTTCATTCAAACTTCTATGATTAAGTGCAACATCAAATTTATTATTTCTCTGAGTGAACTTAAATACTCCTAGCTAATTACAATAATTCCAAAATTTATTTGATTTTGTTGGAGTATGGTTCATTTTTATTTGCTTTAGATTCCATATATTACTTTTATCTGGATTAAATATTTCTTTTCTTATTGCGTCCAGGCAGCTTCGAAGCCAATAATTTTGTCATTTAATAATCTCTTCATGGATTTCTCTTATGATGCTGTGCCCTCTCCAACTGGGCCACATTTGTTACTCAGATACCTGGATCTTTAGTAAGTCTTGTTTGCTACCGCCATTGTTTACCGATTTTATGTTCTTGCAGAACTTTTTTAGCTTCTTTAATCTTTAGCTGCCGTCTAGTACTTCTGCCAACTAATACTTATCTACTTTTTTATTATGTTTGACTTATCCTATACAGTAGAACCTCTATAAATTAATACTCTATAAATTATTAAACTCTCTAAAATAATAAAATCTTCCGGACCCGATTTGGGCCTTTGTAAAAAATCATCAAATTCGATAAGATAAT